>JAURVB010000091.1:0-36537 GCA_033002965.1 Piper betle | reverse complement strand
AGGCACCCCTTACACCAAAAATGGCATTCTCTTCCAAAATTATAAAAATGAAAATGATGGCTAGGGTATGTGAAAAACACCCCTACATCCGTATTTCATTTAATCGGGTAAATGATAAATATATTAACCGGGTAGAGAAATAAAGTCTTTACAATCACTCCTAACGTAGAAATATTTCGTCCCCCAAATATTATAACGGCAACAAGACAATCATGATTAATTTTATTTCTTCTGGACGGTCATGCGGTTATAATAATAAGAATCTTATGCCACAAATTGGCTAGGCATTTCCTTGTCATTTCTTGTTCAGTCTCCCATTTAACTTCCTAACCCTGATGTTCCACAATACTTTTATGAAAGGAATTCTCTATTCATGAGTGCCTTTATTTCTCATACCAAGAATTTGAATCGGCTTTTCCTCGTTGGTCAAATTTTGATTGTAGCTCTAAGTTTTCAAAATTTGTGATTATATGACTTTCATCTCGTACATATTTCTTTAGCATTGACAAAGGGAAAACATTGTGTACTCCAACTAGGCTTGGTGGTAATGCTAGTCTATATGCACAATTTCCAACTCGATCCGGGATTGGGAACGGGCCAATGAATCTTAGCTTCAACTTCCTGATGTTCTTAAATCTGATCATCCGTAGGAGATATTTTTAGGGTAATAAACTCCCCAAACTTGGAACTATAGGTCCATCCTTCGAGTACTCCAAGATAACCTTCTATCGATCCTGAGCTGCCTTAAGCCTTTGCTGAATGAGTTTCACCTTTTCAGTTGCTTCTTCACCATCCTGGCCCGACTATAACTGCTTCGATACACTCCGGCCAACACGATAAAGATCTGCAGGGCCTTACCATATAAGGCTTCAAATGGTGAGGTGAATAGGGGATCTCGAGTCGTAGAACTATCTCCTTTGGAATCCCATGCAACTGGACAATAATGGAGCATGGAGAATCCTGCCAGGTATTCAGCAGTTCATCATTGGTCATCTATGGGATAAAGTGAGCTACCTGTAGTTAGCCGGCCCACAACCACCCATATGGAGTCATGCTTCTTTTGAGTCCTTGGGAGCTTTGCAATAAAATCACATGTGACACTCCATTTCCAAGTTGGTATTTCTAAAGGTGTGCAATAGTCCTCCTAGGCAGTTGATGTTGGGCATTGATCTGTTGGCAAGTTTGACACTTGGAGACAAATTCCACAACATTCCTCTTCATCCCAATCCACCAGTAGGTTTGCTTTAAATCCTGATACATTTTAGTAACATCCAGGGTGTATCGAGAACTTTGAGCGATGAGCTTCCTCCAAGATATTCCGCCTTAGTGCATCATCCATTGGGTACACACAACCTTCCTCTAAATCTGATCACACTATTGGAATTAGCTACAATGTGAGGAATCTTGTCCAGCATTTCATTCAGCTCCTCATCACCCATTTGTGCTAGCTAACACGGTCTACTAAATCATTGGAAATAACCAAATTTGCCAATAATCCAGTTAGTTGCTCCACAAGGTTGATAGCCACCACTTCTGCTAACATGGCCCAAAGTCTAGCTAGCTGCTGACTTTTATCCACGTTGCCCTTCTAACCCAACGCGTCTGCTACCACATTCGCCTTCCTTGGGTGGTGTAAGATTTGGAAGTCGTAGTCCTTTCAAATATTCTATCCACCATCTCTGTCGAAGTTAAGGTCATTCTGGGTGAAGATAAACTTCAAACTCTAGTGGTAAGTGAAGACGTTGAACTGGGCACCATACAAGTAGTGTTTCCAAATTTTCAATGCAAAAGCTGCTGCTGCCAGTTCCAAGTCATGGGTTGCATAATTTTAGCTCATGAATCTTCAATTGACGAGGGGCATAGGCCACCACTTTACCTCCCTGCAAAAGGACGACATCCTAAACCCAACAGGTATGCATCACTGAAGACTACAAATCCTTCATTACCATTTGGCAATGTCAAGAATGGTGCAGTTGTTAGACTCTTCTTCAGAGACTCAAAACTCTCCTCACACTTACAACTCTATTCGAACTTGACTCCCTTCCTTGTGAGTTCAGTCATTGGCGATGCTACTAACGGAGAAGTCTTTAATAAATTTCTTGTAGTAACCCTCTAAGCCAAGAAAACTTTTGATGTCAGTGACTGACTTGGGTTGTGGCCAATCAGTGATTGCTTTCACTTTTGATGAATCCACTGCAATTCTGGCCTTTGAGATAATATGACCAAGGAAGTTTACCTCCAACCAGAAGTCGTACTTTGAGAGCTTGACGAACAATTGATTTTCCCTCATAACATGAAGTGTAATGGACATGTGCTCCACATGCTCTTCTCCATTATTTGAATAGACTAGAATGTCGTCCACAAACACGATAACAAACTTGTCCAAGTATGCATGAAATATTGTGTTCATGAGTGATATAAAGGCCGCCGGTGCATTTGTTAGACCAATAGCCTATAACCAGAAACTCATAATGTCCATATCGAGTTGGGAAAGCCATTTTCTGCACGTCTGAGTCCTTACTTGCAACTGGTGATAACCAGACAACAAGTCTATCTTAGAAAATACTTCGGATAACTGGGTAAGGGGTACCATTTCTTAACTGTCACTTGATTGAGTGTTCGATAGTCAATACACAACCGAAGTGATCCATCTTTGTTCTTCACAAAATGATTAGGGGCTCCCCAGGGTGAAGTACTTGGTCAGATGAAGCCTACCTGCAACAACTCTTCTAATTGACTATTTAACTCCTTGAGTTCTGCCTGAGCCATGCGATATGGTGCTTTAGAAATTGGTGTTGTTCCAGGTGCTAGGTCAATGGCGAACTCACCTGCCCGCTTAGGACGAAACCCTGGAAGTTCATCGAGGAATACATCGGGAAACTCTGCTACCACAGGAATCATGGACAATTCTTTAGGTTTTGACTCAAACTCAACTAAGTTAGCCAAAAAGGTTTTTTTAGTAATGTCTATCCAGCTCTCTCCCTTTGGTGGATCGGCCCCTCCAATAAATACCATTTATAGTTCAGCTCCGTTCTTCCTAAACTTTTCCACAGTGTAACGGCCACTATCATCCATACTTGGCGGCACTTGTCGGACTACCGCTGGCACTGGGTCAGCTAATCCTGCTCGCCCTTGGGCACTTCCCTGACCATCGTCTGGGGTAATTCTGAGACTAGCTGCTGAGTTTGAGGCTCTATTCCCTGCTACCACTCCTGGTAACCACTGAACAATATTTTGAACCACAGAATTGGTATTTTCTGAAGCCTGCGCTACTCTTTGTATGGCCATCTAGATCTAGGCCAATACACTCACTGTGTTCAAATTTGACTGATTAGATTGGTTCTACTGTCTACTAGTGCCTGCCATCTGAATCGTCAAACCATCATGATTCATTAATAGGTTGTTTTTTTTCAGTTATGACTTTGGTTTATTAGTGAATGAATTTGTTAATTAATAACACAACACATTGGGAAAAGATAATTACTGGACTTTTCACCAAGGTACTTGAGTTATAATTTGTGAGCTAGTGGGAAACCGTGTTCCGATACCACTTGTAAAGACCCGCCTGAACTAGATCGGGTATTACTTTAAAATATAATTTTTTGTAAACTTAACATTCTAGAACATGAATTGTAATACTGCAATAAGTTTAGAATTTATAAATCATAAAAGTAAAACATGTTCTTATAGCATATGACAATATATGAAATATCCATCCCACTGTCTCGAAGCGTTTCCCATAGCCACAATTATAACACAAGAGGGTAAAAAGGAAGTCCAATTTATTATCGATTCACCAAACCTAGGTTAGTAAAAGAACCACCGACCACATTTTTATTCTTCAGTGCAAAGCTGCTCACTTACGGAGGCAATTCCGTGTTAGTGATAAAACCACTAAGCCGCATAATTAAATGAAACAAGTCAACAAAATCCCTATTATTGTCTCAAGAGTCTTTTAGTTGTTATGAGCTAGTGCTGAGCTTGTTATATGTTGGGAGGGGTGTGTAATGACTGTGAAAAATATATATATATTTTACTCCAATGCGGTCCGGGAAGGACCGAACGTGTTATATTCTTTACCTGGTTAATTCTACCTGGTTAATTATTTACCCATTTTATTATTTACCCAGTTACCTGGTTAAATGAAATATGGGTGTTTTCACATACCCAAGCCATCATTTTCATTTTTATAGATTTTGAAAGAGGACGTCATTTTTCACATACGGGTGTAGGGGCGTCTTCCTCACTTTAGCCGCCTAGTTCTCCTCTTCCTTGCTAGTGTTTTTTCCTTGCTTGGGTGTCCTTGCTATCTCCCTCTTGTTCATTTTCTTGCATTCATATGTCTTTTTAATTGATAATAAGCTTGATAAACATGAGAATTAAAGTCTGAAATCAACAATAACAACTAAAACTAAACTGGAAAATGGAATTTTGCCATGGCTGATGGGTCTGAAGTTGGGCAATGATAGGCGACTGTAAACAAAGATTTCAAGGCAGCCCTCACACCCCGACGACCTCTCTAGCTGCTGGTTCAAAGGGTGGTGTCGCCTTGTCTTTGGGTTCCGATGGGTGGCAGAATTTCAGTGGTTATGGGCGGAGTTGTAGTGTGCCACGCTGTGGGAGATTCCAGACGTGCATGCCAGATTACTGGCCAAAGACTCACGCCGTGCATGCTCACATCGCTTGGCTTTGACGTTGGGTTGTCGTGCCGGGAGAAGGGAAGTATTCCGGGCAGTGCTGCTTGTCGGACGGAGTACACCTTGCAGTTCCGGCGGTGCTGCTGGCAAGTAGTCCACGCCTTGGTGCAGAACGGAGTTTGACGTGGGTAGTTGCTTTAAAGCACAAGCTTTATGCTTTCAATTGGATTGGTAGGGAAGGGAGTGAAGGACGTGGTCTGGTTTTGGGTTGAAGAGGAAGATTGTAACACCCCGTTTCGGCTCACCCGTGAACCGGCCCGGAAATGTCACCGGCGACCGAACCGTTCGCTAATCTACTGGGTTCGGTTAAGCCGACCCGGATCTGCCCTCGGCGTCTTAAGATGGGGATGCAACCATGAGATGCATGAATGGGAACAATTGGGTTCTAACGGAGTCCTACATGCATGTGATGATATGCAAGCAAAACAAAACAAAACAATAAATGAGAAACCAAAAGAAAATATATACTACTACGTAAAAACGGACAGAGTTTCCCTTAAAAGTGCAATAAGGGCCAACCTGTCCACAACAAAGGTATATAAATATTTTATCAAAATACAACAAAACATAACAATCTACTGCGGCATTCCATTATTATCTCATTTGTTTTCATCTAAGCCGAGGCTGAACTCAAGGTTCCCTACTCATTCACATCTATCCGTTCATTTTATAACAGGCAATTCATCCAAACAAACACATCCAAATTATCATTCACATAACATTAACACATCATCATTATACGTTACACGTGGCAGGTACATGTGTGTGCGGTTCCGTGCTGCTCCTCCGCAGTCCCGACAGCTTTCATTGCTCGCATTCCTCACCTACATATATATAGAAAAACCGTCAGTAACGAGTGTTACCGGCCCAAAAAATAACTAATATCAATCTGGCACAGGAGAGCAAACTCTCCTGTTGAATGAAAACCATATACTTCCTCAAGAACTCTCATCAGGGCACATATGGGAGCCGTCGCCCTCGGGTCGACAGCGTCCCCTTTCTTTCTCATTCTCATACCTTGGTCATTTCTCTATCGCTTCTCGCATCAAATCTCATTCTTTTCCGCCCTCTACACCTTCCATATTACTCCTGGCCTTGAGTATGAAGGCCGAGCACTCTCAGGTAGTCGCCTTTAGTACCCTTTGAAACCACAAGTCTAGACATGCGCTGCATTGCAGTACCTGTGAACCTCCACACTTCTCCGGGTTTGAGGAACTCAAAGGTGGAGTTGTCAGGATCCCTCAGGAATGAAACGGCCCGCACACCATTCCAGAGCCCACTATCGACTCACACGTGCCCGCTCGCGTAGCACGGTAGTCGGATTTCCCTCATTCAATCTCTCACTGAAAATGCGAAAACTATACATATATATAGGTCTAGGTTGGGATTTATACAATAGGCCCGAAGGCATCGTGAGCTGGATCTGAAGTTCGAAAACAAACTCGAGGGATCTCATCCTCGAGGGTTATTAATCCGAAAAATTGTTGGCTAAATGGCCCGAGTTAAGTGGGATCCGATAAAACGCCACTTAACTCGTCCTGCACATGATAAATCAAATACACAATAGAGTAGCGTAAAAACAGAGAACGAGTCCTAAACGGACCTGGTAGAAGCTCCAAACGGGTCCACGCGCCTAGGCGGCGAGCTCCTACACCGTACCTACACAATCAAGCTAAAAACTAACGCCCGCATGATGAATCACACATCCTATAGCATGCACACACAATCAACACAATCACGCATCAATCAACACACATCAACCTATATCAATTCTAGCAAGTCTACTTAGGCTAGTTTGCATTAGATCATGATCATTACCTAGTTACCCTAATTAGTTTCTTAGCCTCCATTTTTAACACCACTCAATCAAACAAATTTCATATTTTATCCTTAATCAAATCTACATTTATATATATTATTATAACACACAATTCACCAATCCTAGCATGCAATTCTAATAATCAATACTTTCAAATAATTAAGTTAAAATAAATTATACCTCGCGTCGTCGAAAATCGGCGACGGCTAGGGTTTCCGTTTCGTGGCTCGAAACTCGAATTCAGCACCTAGCGGCGTCCGAAGTCCGATCAGATTGAACCGGGTGCGTTCGGCAGATGATCCGGCGAATTTCCCACAAATCCAATTTTCCGGCGGTTCCGGCGGTTTTCCAGCGAGTGTCGGCAATTTTTCGGTGGATTCCGGCGGTTTTCCGGCGATGATTCGGGACGGGGCAATCAGGGGGTCTATCGGCACCAGCTCGACGAGCTTGGTCCAATGGTGGTGTCAAACAGGGTAGCCGGGGCGGCGATGGCATCGACGGCGGCGTCGAAATGGGCGGCGGCGGCGGCGTGCTCCGATCGGGGCTACGGCCGGCCTCGACGACGGTCGGGATGATGGGGGAAACGTCGGCGACGATGAGAGGGTGAGACTGGTGGTCACGGCGGCGGTGACGGCGACCGAACGGCGGCGGAATCCGGCTCGGAGTGGCGACGGCCAAGGCGGCTTCGTGGCATCGCGGCGGCGCGCCGGCAGGCGATCGGTGGCCGAGGTCTGTCGGGACGGCACGACGACGGCGAGGGGACGATGGGCGGTTGGTTCCGGCAGCGGGGCGGCAGTCGACGGCGGTGGCAGCAACGAACAAAGTGGGCGGCGAGGGTTTTGGGAGGGGAAAGTGTCGGGGAAAGGAGAAAACACCCCAATGGCAATTTCGTAAATAAGTATTGACTCGATTGCTACTCGAGTCAAAATAATAACTAGTTCATAATAAATTCTAAAAAAAATCTAGAAAAATATGGGAAAATCCCATAAAATAAAACAAACACAACAACATCCAAATGACATGCTCTATAATTAATAACCCATCCGAATATAATCCAACGCGTCCTAATGCGTTATTCGGCCTAAAACTATTTCTACGATCAAACATATAAAAAGGAAAAATACTGCATACTTTCATATATTCTGATAACTCATTTCTCACCATCTTCTCGACGTTATCATCATATATTCAGGTACACCTGACTCTCATCGCTCATAACTCACAACTGGCCTCGACTCAGCACGCGGTTCATGAACTAACTTGACTCGAACCAACGGTCGAACCGACTGGTTCGGTAACGTAAAACCCTGACTCGAGTCATGGGTTTTACAAAGATATTAGGCCTCGTTTGGTGCAGGACGTCGCCTTCGATAGCTACTGTAAAACATGGACGTTAGGCTTCATCTTTGCCTGTTTTTATGTTGTTGTTGATGTCTTGTTGGGATGTTTATATGGTTGTTCAATTGGGTTGCTGGGGAATTGAAGAAGGACATGACTCAACGGTGGTGACAAGGTCTGGTTTTGGTGCTGAGGAAACTGGTGACATGAAGAAGAAGAAGAAGAAGGGCAGTGGCAATTCAGTAAATACTAATTGACTCTATACCGACTCGAGTTAAAAATAATACGAACTCGTAATAAATCTTTAAAAATAATTATTTTAATGGGTTATGGGTAAAGTTACTAAACTAACTAATTATTGTATGGAATCGCCACGAGTGATAAAGATACGGTAATGATAAACGATCGATAATTAATTAGCGTAATTCAAGTAATTAAATTAAATCGAACAGTTGTAGAGTAATTAATAAAATAAAGATTTTACCTTTACCATATTAAATTTAATATTAGGTAAATAAAGTGATTATTTTAATAACGAGTCAGTAATGTAGAAAATAGGTTATTAAACTAGAGTCGGGTAGAAATCACTCGCGTATAACCTAAATAGCATAATGAAAATAAATAAAGTTCTAAACTTTATAAAGTCAAATAGATTAAAATAATTTTATTAATAATATTTATGAATTAAAATAATAGAAATTATTTTAAACAATTTGATTGAATAACTTAATTAATTAAATTACTGTAAATAATAGCAGTCGATTTTATATTATAACCGTCAAACAAAATCATCAAGATCGGGGGTTAAGTAACTATCATCGAAAAGGAAAATTAAATACTTGTTTATTAGCAACAATGATTTTATCAACTGTTAAGTATTATATCACAAGAACAATTAATTATCTCACTCAGATTTGTTGAGAATTTAATATTTAATATTTTTTAATTGTTACATCATACATTGTCAAAATTTTAATAATGATATATATATATATATATATATATATATTAGACATTTAGTTGCATGCATTTCTACTTGAATAAAATTATACTTATGTATAATTTTATATTCTCGTTCAGATTAGGATCATTGGTCGCCGCTGTGACTTCGAAATTTTCAGGTCCGTATAATTATTTGAAATGTTGTATTTTCCCAAACTGGTACATTTATATAACATTGTTGTATTTCCCCAAAATGGTATAACTATATGAAATGTTGTATTTTCCTCAAACCGGTAGCCTTGTCGACACTAACCTAGGAATGAGCTGGGAGACCATTTATAATGCTTGAATGAACGAAGACCATGACTAATCTCGAAATGAATTGGGAGACCACCTAATCTCAGAATGAGCTGGGAGACAATTTCTATTCTCAGAATGAGCTAGGAGACCAAGACTAATCTCAAAAATGAATTGAGAGACCACCTAATATCAGAATTAGTTGGGAGACAATTTATAATCTCAGAATGAACTGGGAGAGCATGACTAATCTCAAATTGAATTGGGAGACCACCTAATCTCAGAATGAGCTAGGAGACAATTTATAATCTTAGAATGAACTGGGAGACTATGACTAATCTCAAAATTAATTGGGAGACCACCAAATCTCAGAATGAGCTGGGAGACAATTTCTAATCTAAGAATGAACTGGGAGACCATGACTAATCTCAAAATAAATTGGGAGACCACCTAATCTCAGAATGAGCTGGGAGGCAATTTCTAATCTCAGTATGAACTGGGAGACATTGACTAATCTCAAAATAAATGGGAGACCACCTAATCTAAGAATGAGGTCGGAGACGATTTCTGATGTCAGAATGAGCTGGGATACGACTTGTACTTATCTCAGAATGACCTGAGAGACAAATAACTAATCTTAGAATGACCTGAGAGATAATTTCTAAATACTTGTGTAATAATAATAATAAAAATGATTGAAATGATAATAAGGATTATATTGACTTGTTTCATTTAATTATGCGGCTTAGGGGTTTTATCACTAACGTGGAATTGCCTCCGTAGGTGAGCAGCATTGAATTGAAGAATAGAAGTGTGGTTGGTGGTTCTTTTACCAACCTAGGTATGGTGAATCGATAATAAACAAGTGGCCTTCCTTATTATTCTCGTGTTATAAATGTGGCAATGGAAAAAGGTCCGAGACTGTGGGACAGCTATTTTATATTTTAGAAAACATGATTTATTGTTATGATTTATATTATATGTTGTGAGACTTATTTGGTATATTTCAATTCATGTTTTGGAATGTTACATTTACATTACCCATATTTTTTCATTATAGGGTGGCCACCCCATCCGGCTACCATCCCATGCATGCACACACACGCTACATGGGCCACGACCTTGAGTTACCAATATTTTCCATTGACTCACCCTCTCAAAATTACATTTGCATAATGAGCCGTCTTGCACCATTGCGCCTTGTCACCCCTTTCGGCATGGGGTAGGTGTTCTATCTTTCAGGGGGTGCTGCCTTGTGCCGATTTGAGTTGACCCCGGTTGCGTTCCGGCACATGGTGGTCATATACTCAAGTCGACCAAGACTCCCACATAGTCATTTTAAAGGGTGCGGCCTCGTGTTGGATTGAGTAAATTCCTTGACCCCAGTTGCACTCGGTGCATGGTGGTCTAATATGGGCTCAGGTTGACCAAGGCTGCCAAAAGGGAAAATACAACATTTTAAATAATTATATGGACCTGGATAGTTTGAAGTCAACTCATAGCTGTGACCAACGATCCTAATCTGAACGAGAACATAAAATTATATATAAGTACATGATATGTAATCATTTATATCCTACTTTACATTTTAAATTTACTATCTAAATCATAATTTACACTTCAGTGATGATAAAGTAATTATTAACTTATAAACAAGTGTTTGATTCTCCTTTGTGGTGATAATTACTTAACCCCGATCTTGATGATTTAGTTTATGGCTATAATTTGTAAACGCTATCATTATTCATAGCAATTTAATTAGTTAAGTTGTTTGATTAAATTATTTAAAATATTTTTGTATTATTGTAATTCGAAGATATTACTACTACAATTATTTTAAATTATCCAACTCAATAAAGTTTCGAACTTTATTTATTTTTATTAGGTTATTTAGGTTCAACGCTTTTAATTTTTGCCCGATTATAATTTATTAACCCATTTTCTACCTTACTAACCTGATATTAAAATAATCATTTTATTTAACTAATATTAAATTTAATATGATAAAGGTAATATCTTTATTTTATTAAGTACTAATAACCATCCGATTTAATTTAATTGTTTGTAATACGCCGATTAATTATCGACTGTTTATCATTACCGTTTATCATTACCATATTTTTATTACTCGTAGTGATTTAGTACAATAATTAATTAGTTTTGTAACTTGACCTATAGCCCATTAGAATAATTATTTTAAAAGATTTATTACAAGTTAGTATTATTTTTAAGTCGATTTGGTGTCTAGTCAACTCATATTTTCATAACTGCTATCTTCTTCTTCCCCAACATCCTTCTTCTCCAAACTCCATCTTTGCACAAAAAAACAGATCACGTCCTTCTTCCAACCTTCTACAACCTTCCCGAGCAACCCAATTGAACAACCATATAAACATCCCAACAAAGCATCAATAACGGAATACAAAACAGCCAAGGATGAAGCCTAACGTCCATGTTTTACAGCAGCATCCAAGGCTACACCATCCTGCACCAAAACCAGACCTGTGACGTCTTCTTCTTCAGCCCAAAACCAGATCACGACTCCACTAACCACTTCCCTACCCTACCAATCCAATTGGAATCATAATGCTCGTGCTTTTCAGCAACTATCCGCGTTGAAATCCTGTTCTGCACCAAGACGTGACTCCTGGCCAGCAGCACTGCCGGGACTGCAAGGTGAACTCCGTCTGGCCAGCAGCACCACTGGGAACTCTTCCCATCTCCCTACATGGCCAGCAGCACTACCGGTGAGCCTTGGCCAGCAAACTGGTATAGATGTTGCGACCTGGCCCAAAGTGCACCGTAATGGGCCTAAGTCATTTCTTTAAAATGGTTAACCCAAGTTAAAGATCTATAGTTCATTCTCACTTATAAACAGGATTTCCTCCCAGTAGGTATTATATGTGGGACTAAGTTGAGGGATCTCACAATCCACCCAGCTTAAGAAATTTCATTCCCGAAATGTCTATACTTTACCCTTTGCTAGCCCCAGCCCACGACCTTTTTAGCTTGTGACTAGCAGGCTAGCCAACGTCCCTAGTCCAACCCGTTGCTAGACCTAGCCCATGACCTTTTTGACCCATGACCGGCAGCCTAACCAACGTCCCTAGTCCAGCCCACTATCTAACACGGAACCAGGTTGCTCTAATACCACCTGTAACAACTCGGCCCAATTTGTAACGTAATGGGCCTAAGTCATTTCTTTAAAATGGTTAACCCAAGTTAAAGATGTATAATCCATTTTCAATTATAAACAGGATCTTCTACCAGTAGGTATTAGATGTGGGACTAAGTTGAGGGATCTCACAATAGATGTCTGGAATTCCTCCACAGCGTTGCCCCCTACAACTCCGCCCATAACCAGCTGTAATTCGGCCACCACATGGAAACCAGGGACATGGCGATCCCTCCCTTCAACCCAGTAGCAAGAGAGGATGTCGGGGTTGTGTGGGAATGCCTTGCAAACATTTTTACGGTCACCCATCTTGCCAAAATTTTAGACTACTCGGCCATGGACGGGATTCCAGTTTTCAGTTTAGTTCTTGTTGTTTATTGTTGATTTCAGACTTTATTTCTCATGATTATCAAGCTTATTATCAATTAAAAAGAATATGCATGCAAGAAAATTAAGAAGAGGGAGATAGGAAGGATACCCAGCAAGCAAGAAGCACCGGTAAGGAAGAGGAGAACTAGGCGGCTAAGGTGAGGAAGACACTTACACCAAAAATGACATCCTCTTCCAAAATTATAAAAATGAAAATGACGGCTAGGGTATGTGAAAACACCCCTACACTCGTATTTCATTTAACTGGAAAATAGTAAAATATATTAATCAGGTACAATTAACCAGGTGAGAATAATAATAATTCTCAAACGTTCCATCCTTCTCAGACTACGTTCGGTCCTTCCCGGATCGTGTTGAATATATATATATGTGTATATATATATATATATATATATATATATATATATATTCACAGTCTTTACACCACCCTTCAACCCAGCAGCCAGGGAGATCGTCGGGGTGTGAGCGGCTTCCTTGCAACCGTGCCTCTGATCGCCCACCTTGCCAAAATCTAGCACTAGTCGCTATGCAAAGAATTCCAGCCTTATACATTTTTGTTTATTTCTTGTTGATTTAAAACTATAATTCCCATGATTATCAAACTTATTATCATTTAAAAATATGCATGCATGAAAATTAAGAATAGGGAGTTAGGAAGAATACCCAAGCAAGGAGAAAGCCGACTCTGGTAAGGAATAGGAGAAGAAGATGAGAATGATGGCTAGGGTGAGGAAGATACCCCCTCTCTAAATTAAATGAAAATGACGGCTAGGGTATGGGAAAATACCGCAACACGTGTATTTCTTTTAACCGGGTAAAGAATAAAATATAATGTTTAACCGGATGGAGAATATAATATAAAATTAATATAATAATAATATTAATTTCTTCAACGTTCGGTCCTTCCCGGACCGAGTCGAATAATAATATTATTTTTGTTCACAATCTTTACAATTTCTCCAACTTAGAACTATTTCGTCCCTGAAACATAATAACGAGCAATAGAACAATCATGATTAATTTTATCTTCGGGATCAATACATGCATAAGAATTTTATGCCACGAATAGGCTTGGGTATTTCTTTGTCATTTCTTGTTCAGTCTCCCATGTAGTTTCCTCTGACACCTAATTTTTCCACGATACTTTTACCAAAGGAATTTCTTTGTTCCTGAGTGTATTTATTTCCCTTTCCAGGATACAAATAAGCTTCTCCTTGTAAGTTAAATTTGATTGTAGCTCTAAGTCTTCAAAATTTGTGATTATATGATCTTCATCTCGTTCATATTTCTTTAGCTTTGACACATGGAAAATATTGTGTACTCCAACTAGGCTTGGTGGCAATGTCAATCTATATGCACAATTTCCAACTTGATCCAGGATTGGGAACAGTTCTATAAATCTTGGCTTCAACCTCCCTTATGTTCTACATCTGATCACCCCCTTCCTAGGAGATGTCTTTAGGTACACAAACTCCCCAACTTGGAACTCTAAGTCCCTCCTTCGAGTATCAGCATACCTCTTCCGTCGATCCTGGGTGCCTTAAGCCTTTGCGGAATGAGTTTCACTTTTTCAATTTCTTCCTTTACCATCTCTTGCCCAACAATAACTATTTCGATAGACTCCAGCTAGCACGATGGAGACCTGCAGGGCCTATCATTTAAGGCTTCAAATGGTGCTAACCCTATATTGGCTTAATAAGAGTTATTGTAGGTAAATTCAGCCAAGGCAAAGTGTTTCTCCCAGTCACCTCCCCAGACAAGAATGCAAGCTCGCAACAAACCTTCCAAAGTTTGAATAGTCTCTCACTCTATCCCTCAGTTTGTTGATGATATGCTATGCTCAGCTAGATTTGGGTCCCCATGGCTTTTTGGAAAGCTTCCCAGAAATGTGTGGTGAATAGGGGATCACGGTTGGAGACTATCTCCTACGGAATCCTTTTCAACTTGACAATATTGTCGACATACAATCCTGCCAAGTATTTCGTAGTCCTCATTGATTTTGTGGGGATGAAGTGAGCTACCTTAGTTAGTCAGTCCAAAACTACCCATATGGAGTCATGCTTCTTCTGAGTCCATGGGAGCTTTGCAATAAAATCGCATGTGACACACTTCCATTTCCAAGTTGGTATTTCTAAAGGTTGCAATAGTCCTCTAGGTAGTTGATGTTGGGCTTTGATCTATTGGCAAGTTTGACACTTGGAGACAAAATCCACATCATCCCTCTTCATCCCAATCCACCAGTAGGTTCGCTTTAAATCCCAATACATTTTAGTAACTCCAGGGTGTATTGAGAACTTTGACTGATGAACCTCCTCCAAGACATTCCACTTCAGTGCAACATCCATGGGTACACACAACTTTCCTCTAAATCTGATCACACTATTCGAATCAGCTACAATGTCAGGAGTCTTGTCCATCACTTCATTCAGCTCCTCATCACCCATTTGTGCTAGCTTAACGCGATCAACTAAATCGTTGGAAATAACCAAATTTGCCAGTAACCCTGTTAGTTGCTCCACATGGTTGATAGCAACCACTTCTGCTACATGGCCCACAATCTAGCTAGCTATTGACCTTTGTCCACTTTGCCTTTCTGACTCAACGCGTCTGCTATCACATTCACTTTCCCTCGGTGGTATAAAATTTGGAAGTCGTTGTAAAGACTATGAAATATATATATATATATATATATATATATATATATATATTCGACGGGAAAGGATCAAACGTTGGAGAATTATTATTATTATTTTATTATTTACCCGGTTTCTCGGTTTAATGAAATACGGTGTTGGGTTGTTTTCACATACCCTTGCCATCATTTTCTTTTCATTTTTTTATAAGGGACGTCCTCCTCACCCTAGCTACCTTCATTCTCATTTTGTTCTCCTCTTCCTTACCGGTGCAGCTTATTCCTCCTTGCTTGGGTATTCTTCCTATCTCCCTATTCTTAATTTTCATGCATGCATATTTCTTTCTAATTGATAATAAGCTTGATAGTCATGAGAATTAAAGTCTTAAATCAACAAGAATGAAAAGAACAAAACTGGAAACTGGAAATCCCGCGATGGGCGACAGGTCTGATTTTTTTGCAAGGATGTGCGACTGTAAACAAGTTGCAAGGCATTCCCTCACAGCCCTGATGACCTCTCTGGTTGCTGGGTCAAAGGGATGGCTCGCCGTGTCCTGCAGTGGTGGCAGAATTACACCTGGTTGTCGGCAAAATTTCAAGGATGGGGATAATGGACAACGTTGTGGGAGATTCCAAACATCCATACCAGTTTACCGGCCAAGGCTCACGCCGTGCATGCTCACAGCTTGGCCTTGACATTGGGTTGTCGTGCGGGGAGAAGGGAGCGTTCCTGGTGGTGCTGCTAGCCGGGCGAAGTTCACCTTGCAATCCCGGCGGTGCTGCTGGCCAAAGATCATACGCCTTGGTGCAGGATGGTGTCACCATGGATAGTTGCTACAAGGCGTAGACTTTAGGCTTCCAATTGGATTGCTAGGGAAGGTTGTTGTTGATGGAGTCGTGATCTGGTTTTGGGTTGAAGAAGAAGACGTCAGGGTCTGGTTTTCGGTGCAAAGATGGAGTTGGAGAAGAGAAGGGACGCTGGGGAAGAAGAAGATGGCAGACTTATAAATATGGGTTGACTCGATACCAACTTGAGTTAAAAAAATAATACTAACTCGTAATAAATCTTCAAAAATAATTATTCTAATGGGTTATGGGTTAAAGTTACAAAACTAATTAACTAAGTAGTAAAAATACGGTAATTATAAATAGTCGATAATTAATCGGTGTATTATAAGCAATTAATTTAAATCAGATGGTTATAAGTAATTAATAAAATAAAGAATATCACCTTTACTAGATTTCATTTAATATTAGGTAAATAAAGTGATTATTTTAATAATAGTTTAGTAAGGTAGTAATAAATTATAATCAGGTAAAAATCACGTTGAACCTAAATAACCTTATAAACATAAATAAAGTTTGAACCTTTATTTAGTTGAATAATTTAAAATAATTAGTAATATCTTTAAATTAGGATAATACAAATTATTTTAAATAATTTAATTGAACAACTTAATTAATTAAATTGCTATGAATAATGATAGCGATTAAAATTTTTATTTGAAGAAAAATATACTAATAATAGAAATTAAATATTTGTTTATAAGTAAATAATTATTTAATCAATTGTTAATTGTTAATTATGATTTAGTTAATTAATTTAAAATGTAAAGTAGGACTTGAATAATTATGTCACATGAATAATTTAATATTTAATATTGTTGAATTTTAATCATGATATCTATTAGTCATTTAGTTGTACTCATTTCTAGTCGAATAAAATTATACTTATGTATAATTTTATTTTCTAATTTAGATTACGATCGTTGGTCACAATTGTAGGTTCACTTACAAACTATCTAGGTCCATATAATTACTTGAAATGTTATATTTTCCCTTGTTGGCCGCCCTGGTCGGCCTTAGCCCAAATTCGACCACCATGCACCGAGTGCAACCGGGGTCAAGGAATTGACTCAGTCTGACACGGTGCCGCACCCTTAAAAATTACTATGTGGGAGTCTTGGTCGACTTGAGTCTCTGACCACCGTGTGCTGGAACACAACTGGGGTCGGCTAAAAGTGGCACAAGGCAGCGCCCCTAGAAAGAATAAACTCCTGCCCCCAGGCCAAAAGGGGTGACAAGGCGCAATGGCACATGACAGCTCATTATGCACTTGTGATACCGAGAGGGTGAGTCATTGGCAAATATTGGTAACTATAGGGTGTGGGTGCACATGCATGGCATGGTAGCTGGATGTGGTGGCCACCCCTCCTAGCATATTAAGTGCTCGGCATAGGATAATAATCACTAAAAGACTCGTGAATTGATAATAGGGATTATATTGACTTGTTTCATTTAATTATGCAGTTTATTAGTTTTATAACTAACGCGGAATTATCTCCACAAGTGAACAGCTTTGGGCTAAAGAATAAGAGTGTGGTTGGTGTTTCTTTTATTAACAAAGGTTTGGTGAATTGATAATAAATTGGACTTCCTCTTTATTCTCTTTTCTTATAAATGTGGCTATGGGAAATGGTCCGAGACTATCGGACGGTTATTTTATATATTGACATAAGTTATCAAAACATGTTTTTTTTATGATTTATAAATTATAGACTTATTTGTTGTATTATGAATCATGTGCTAGAATGTTATTGTACATCAATTATATTTTTAGGTAACACCCGGTCCGGTTCGGGCAGGTCGTTATAGTTGGTATCAGAGCACGGTTTCCCACTAGATCACATTTTATAACTCAAGTACCTTGTGGAAAAGTCCAATAATTATCTTTTCCCGTTGCGTTGTGTTTTGAATTAACAAATTCATTCGCAAATGAACCTAAGTCATAACTGAAAAAGAACATATTAATGAAGCATGACGAGAAAAAAATTTCAACGTTTGAGATGGCAAGCACTCGTAGACAGACGAACCAATCTATTCCGTCAAATTCGGACACAGAAAATGTATTGGCCCAGATCCTGACCGCCATACAGGGACTAGTGTAGGCTTCAGAAAATACAAATTCTATGGTTTAGAATATCCTTCCTTGGTTAGTAGGAGTGCTAGCGGGGAATGGAGCCTCAAACTCAACAGTGGGTCCTAGAATCACCACGGATGGTGGTCAGGGAAGTGCCCAAGGATGGGCTGGGTTAGCAGACCCGGGCGAGTGAGGGGAGCGTCCAAACCCAGTGCCACCAGAAGTACGACAAGTGTTGCCTCCAGCTGTTGATGATAGTGACCGTTATAGTATGGAAAAGTTCGGGATTAATGGAGCTGAACTATTTGTTGGAGGGATCGATCCAATGAAGGCAGAGAGCTGGATAGACTTTACCGAAAAGCATTTAGGGCTCTATCTATGCCCCACCGCCATCAAGTCAGGTTGGCAACATGCATGCTTCAGGAAGAAGCACCTTACTGGTGGAAATCCATGGAAAAAACCACATTCCATCGATGTGAGATCTCGTACATCACGTGGGCTGAATTTGTTGTAGCTCTCAATGGACAATATTTTTTAGAGCCTGTTGTCCAGAAGAAAGAATTTGGTGAGGTTTGTAAAGTCTTTTGGCTAACTTAGTTGAGTCTGAGTCAAAACCGAAAGAGTTAACCATGATTCCTGTGGTAGCAAAGTTTCCTGATGTATTCCCAGATGAACTTCCAGAGTTACCTACAAAGTGGGTAGTAGAGTTTGTCATTGACCTAGCACCTGGAATAACACCAATTTCTAAAACACCATACCAAATTTCTCCACCAAAACTCAGGGAGTTTAAGAGTCAACTAGAAGAGTTGTTGCAGGTAGGTTTCATCCGACCAAGTACTTCACATTGGGGAGCCCATATTCTTTTTGTGAAGAAGAAAGATGGATCTCTTCAGTTTTGTATTGACTATTGACAACTCAATCAAGTGCCATTCAAGAAACAGTACCCCTTACCGAGGATTGATGACTTGTTTGATCAGCTAAAAATAGCCAGAGTATTTTCTAAGATAGACTTGCGGTCTTGTTATCACCAGTTGTAAGCAAAGGAGTCAGACATACAGAAAATGGCTTTTCGAACTTGCTATAGACATTATGAGTTTCTGTTCATGCCTTTTGGCCTAAAAAGTGCTCCAGCGGTCTTTATTTCACTCATGAACACAGTAGTTCTTGCATACTTGGACAAGTTTATTATCGTGTTCATGGACGGCATCCTGGTCTATTAAAATAAGGAAGAAGAGCTTATGAGGCACCTATCCATTACTCATCAAGTCCTAAGGAAGAATCAACTGTTTGCCAAACTCTAAAAGTGTGACTTCTGGTTGAAGGAGGTAAACTTCCTTGATCATATTATCTCAAAGGCCATAGTTGCAGTGGATCCATAAAGAGTGAAAGTGGCCACTGATTGTCCACAACCCAAGTCAGCCACTGGTATCAGAAGCTTCCTTGGCTTATCGGGTTTCTACAGGGAATTCATTAAAGAATTCTCCTTACTAGCATCGCCAATGACCAAACTCACAGGGAAGGGAGTCAAGTTCAAATGGAGTAGAGAGTGTGAGGAGAGTATTTAGTCTCTGAAGAAGAGTCTAACAACTGGACCAGTCTTGGCACTGCCAAATGGTAATGAAGGATTCATAGTCCTTTGTGATGCATCCCTGTTCGGTTTAGGATGTGTTCTTATGCTGGGAGGTAAAGTGGTGGCCTATGCCTGTTGTCAATTGAAGATTCATGAGCAAAATTATGAAACCCATGACTTGGAACTGGTAGCTAGGGTTTTTTGCAATGAAAATATGTGGACGACATTCTGGTCTATTCAAATAATGAAGAAGAGCATCTGAAGCACCTGTCTATTACTCTTCAAGTTCTGAGAGAACATCAACTGTTCACCAAGTTCCCAAAGTGTGACTTTTGGTTGAAGGAGGTAAACTTCCTTTGTCATATTATCGCAAAGGCTAGAGTTGCCGTGGATCCATCAAAAGTGAAAGCAGTCACTGATTGCCCACAATCCAAGTCAGCCACTTGTATCAGAAGCTTCCTTGGCTTATCGGGTTTCTGCTGGGAATTCATTAAAGAATTCATCTTACTAGCATCGCCAATGGCCAAACTCACAAGGAAGGGAGTCAAGTTCGAAGGGAGTGGAATGTGTGAGGAGAGTTTTTAGTCTCTGAAGAAGAGTCTAACAACTGCACCAGTCTTGACACTGCCAAATGGTAATGACAGATTCGTAGTCTTCTGTGATGCGTTCCTGTTGGGTTTAGGATGTGTTCTTATGCTGGGAGGTAAAGTGGTGGCCTATGCCTCTTGTCAATTGAAGATTCATGAGCAAAATTATGCAACCCATGACTTGGAACTGGCAGCAGTTGTTTTTGCACTGAAAATATGGAGACACTACTTGTATGGAGCCCAGTTTGAAGTCTTCACCAACTACCAGAATTTCAAGTATATCTTCACAGGATAACTAGCAAATTTGGTTATTTCCAATGATTTGTTTGATCATGTTAAGCTAGCACAAATGGGTGATTAGGAGCTGAATGAAATGTTGGACAAAAGTTCTGACATTATAGCTGATTCCAATAGTGTTATCAGATTTAGAGGAAGGTTGTGTATACCCAAGGATGATGCACTGAGGTGGAATATAATGGAGGATGCTCATCACTCAAAGTTCTCGATATACCGTAGAGTTACTAAAATGTATCAGGATTTAAAGTGAACCTACTGGTATTTTGGGATGAAGAGGAATGTTGTGGATTTTGTCTTCAAGTGTCAAACTTGCCAACCCAAGATTTGCTACCTCGAAGACTATTGTAGCCTTTAGAAATACCAACTTGGAAATGGGAGTGTGTCACATGCGATTTTATTGCAAAGCTCCTAAGGACTCAGAAGAAGCAAGACTCCATATGTGTGGTTGTGGACCGACTAAATAAAGTAGCTCACTTCATCCGCACGAAATCAATGAGGATTGCGGAATACCTGGCAGGATCATATGTCGATAACATTATGAACTTGCATGGGATTTC
The DNA here is from genome assembly GCA_033002965.1 of Piper betle. Lineage (NCBI taxonomy): Eukaryota > Viridiplantae > Streptophyta > Magnoliopsida > Piperales > Piperaceae > Piper > Piper betle. The sequence goes on along the minus strand of JAURVB010000091.1, from coordinate 15,316 downwards.
AAAGGAGATTGTCTCCGACCGAGATCCCTAATCAGCTCACATTTCTGAGAAGCATTCCAAAAAGCCATGGGGATTCAAATCAAGCTGAGTACAACATATCATCCCTAGACTGATGGTCGAAGTGAGAGAACTATTCAAACTTTGGAAAATTTGTTAAGAGCTTGCATTCTTGTCTTAGGAGGTGACTTGTAGAAACACTTAGCTATGACTAAATTTACCTACAATAACTCTTACCAAGCCAATATGGGGATGGTACTATTTGAAGCCTTATATGGTAGGCCCTGCAGGTCTCCATCGTGTTAGCTAGAGTCTAATGAGGCAGTTATAGTTGGGCCAGAGATGGTGAGGGAAGCAACTAAAAAGGTGAAACTCATTCAGAAAAGGCTTAAGGCAGCTCAAGATTGACAGAAGAGTTATGCTGATACTCGAAGGAGGGACCTAGAGTTCCAAGTTGGGGAGTTTGTGTACCTAAAGGCATCTCCTACGAAGGGGGTGATCAAATTTAGAAGATAAGGGAAGTTGAAGCCAAGATTCATAGGACCATTCCCAATCTTGGATCGAGTTGGAAATTGTCCACATAGACTAGCATTGCCACCAAGCCTAGATGGAGTACACAATGTTTTCCATGTGTCAATGCTAAAGAAATATGTATAGGATGAAGATCATATAATCACAAATTTTGGTGACTTAGAGTTATAATCAAATTTAACCAACGAGGAAAAGTCGATTTGCATCCTCACAAGAGAAATAAAGACACTCGAGAACAAAGAAATTCCCTTTGGTAAAATTAATGTGGAAAAATCAGGGGTCAGAGAAAGCTACATGGGAGACTGAACAAGAAATAGCAAGGAAATACCTTAGCCTATTTGTGCATAAGATTCTTATAATTGTAATACCATGAACCAATACCGAAGAAATAATTAATCATGATTGTCCTGTTGCCCTTATAGTATTTCAGGGACGAAATGTTTCAAAGTTGGGGAGATTGTAAAGATTGAGATATATATATATATATATATATATATTCGACTTAGTTGGGGAAGGATCGAACGTTGGAGAATTATTATTATTTTTATTATTATTATTATTATATTGTCTACTCGATTAATCCTACCTAGTCAATTAATATATTTTATTATTTACCCGATTACCCGGTTAAATGATATACGGTGTTGGGCTGTTTTCACATACCCTAGCCATCATTTTTATTTCATTTTTTATAAGGGACACCCTCCTCACCCTAGCTGCCTTCATTCTCATTTTCTTTTCCTCTTCCTTACCAGTGCAGCTTCTTCCTCCTTGCTTGGGTATTCTTCCTATCTCTCTATTCTTAATTTTCATGCATAAATATTTCTTTTTAATTGATAATAAGCTTGATAATCATGAGAATTAAAGTCTTAAATCAACAAGAAAGAAAAGAACAAATCTGGAAATTGGAAATCCCTCCATGGCCGATGGGTCTAAGTTTTTGGCAAGGATGGACGACTGTAAACAAGTTGCAAGGCATTCCCAGACAACCCCGACGACCTCTCTGGTTGCTGGGTCGAAGGGATGGCTCACCGTTTCCCTAGATTTTGAGTGGTGGCGGACTTATACCTAGTTGTGGGTGGAATTTCTAGGATGGGGATAATGGACAACGGTGTGGGGGATTCCAGACATCCATACTAGTTTGCCGGCCAAGGCTCATGCCATGCATGCTCACAGCATTTGGCCTTGACGTTGGGTTGTCATGCAGGGACAAGGAGAGCATTCCCGGCGGTGCAGCTGGCTGGATGGAGTTCACCTTGCAATCCCGGCAGTGCTGCTGGCCAGACATCATATGCCTTGGTGCAGGACATCGTCGCCTTGGATAGTTGCTGCAAGGTGTGGACTTTAGGCTACCAATTGGATTGCTAGGGAAGATTTCCGTTGATGGAGTCGTCATCTGGTTTTGGGTTGAAGAAGAAGATGTCAGGGTCTGGTTTTTGGGTGCAAAGATAGAGTTGGAGAAGAGAAGGGATGGTGGGGAGGAAGTGGTAGACTTGTAAATATGCGTTGACTCGACACCGACTTGAGTTAAAAAAATAATACTAACTCGTAATAAATCTTCAAAAATAATTATTCTAATGGGTTATGGGTTAAAGTTACTAAACTAATTAATTATTGTACGAAATCGCCATAAGTAATAAATATATCGTAATGATAAACGGTTGATAATTAATCGGTGTATTACAAATGATTTATTTAAATCGGATGGTTATAAGTAATTAATAAAATAAAGAATATTACCTTTACCAGATTAATTTAATATTAATTAAATATAGTGATTATTTTAATAACTAGTATGTAAGGAAGTAATAAATTATAATCGGATAAAAATCACATACGTTGAACCAAAGTAACCTAATGAAAATAAATAAAGTTCGAACCTTTATTAAGTTAAATAATTTAAAATAATTACTAATATCTTTGAATTAGGATAAAACAAATTCTTTTAAATAATTTAATCAAACAACTTAATTAATTAAATTGCTATGAATAATGATAGCGCTTAAAAATTATAACCGAAGGAAAATATATTAATAATAGTAATTAAATATTTGTTTATAACTTGATAATTATTTAATTATTTCTTAATCGCTAATTATGATTTAGATAATTAATTTAAAATGTACAGTATGACTTATATAATTATTTTACATGAATAATTGAATATTTAATATTGTTGAATTTTAATCATGTACTTGTTAGCCATTTAGTTGTATGCATTTCTACTCGAATAAAATTATACATATGTATAATTTTATATTTTCGTTCAGATTATGATCGTTGGTCATAGTTGCAGGTTTACTTACAAACTATCTACGTCCGTATAATTATTTGAAATATTTTATTTTCCCTTCTTTGGCAGCCCTGGTCGGCCTGAGCCCAGATTCGGCTTCTATGCACTGAGTGCAATTGAGGTCAAGGAATTGACTCAGCCCGACACGCGGCCATACACTTGAAAACTACTATGTGGGAGTCATGGTCGACTTGAGTTTCTGACTACCATGCGCTGGAATGCAACCAGGGTCGACTCAATTCGGCAGAAGGTAGCACCCCTAAAAGATTAAATACCTACCCCCAGGCCGAAAGGGGTGACAGGGTGCAGTGGCGCAAGATAGCTCATTATGCAGTTGTGATACCGAAGGGTGAGTCAATGGCAAATATCGGTAACTGCAAGCCGTGGGCCACGTAGCGTATGTGCGTATGCATGGATGGTAGCTGGATGGGATGGGCACCCCTCCCACCATATTAAGAGCTCGGCATAGGCTCATAATCAATAAAAGACTTGTGAAATGATAATGGGGATTATATTGACTTGTTTCATTTAATTATGCGGCTTACTGGTTTTATCACTAATGCGGAATTGCCTCCGCAGGTTAACAGCTTTTGGACTGAAGAATAAAAGTGTGGTTGGTGTTTCTTTTATCAACCAATGTTTGGTGAATTGCTAATAAATTGGACTTTCTTTTTATTCTCTTGTGTTATAAATGTGGCTATGGGAAACGGTCCAAGACTGTTGGACGGTTATTTGATATATTGTCATATGCTATCAGAACATGTTTTTTTTATGAATTATTAATTCTAGACTTGTTGCTGTATTATGAATCATGTTCTAGAATATTATAGTACATCAATTATAGTTTTAGGTAACACCAGGTCTGGTTCGGGCGAGTCGTTATAGTTGTAGTCCTTCAAATACTCTAGCCACCGCCTATGTCAATGGTTAATGTCATTCTGGGTGAAGATATACTTCAAACTTTGGTGCTCAGTGAAAAGTTCGAACTACGCTCCATACAAGTAGTGTCTCCAAATCTTCAGGGCAAAAACCACTACTACCAATTCCAAGTCATGTGCTGCATAGTTTTGCTCATGATTCATCAATAGACAAGAGGCATAGGCCACCACTTTACCTCCCTACATAAGGACACATCCTAAATCCTACAGGGACGCATCACTAAAGACTATGAATCCTTCATTATCATTTGGTAGTGTCAAGACTGGTGCAATTGTTAGACTCTTCTACACAGACTTGAAACTCTCCTCACACTTACTACTCCATTCAAACTTGACTCCTTTCTATGTGAGTTTGGTCATCGGCGATGCCAGTAAGGAGAAGTCTTTAATGAATTTCGTGTAGTAATCCGTTAAACCAAGAAAGCTTCTAATGTCAATGACTGACTTGGGTTGTGGACAATCAGTGACCACTTTCACTATTGATGGATCCACTACAACTACGGCCTTTGAAATAAGATGACCAAGGAAGTTTACCTCCTTCAACCAGAAGTCACACTTTTAGAGTTTGGCAAACAGTTGATTCTCCCTTAGGACTTGAAGAGTAATGGATAGGTGCCTCATACGCTCTTCTTCATTATTTGAATAGATCAGAATGTCATCCACAAACACGATCATAAACTTTTCCAAATATGCGTGGAACACTATGTTCATGAGTGACATAAAGGCCGTTGGTGCATTTGTTAGACTAAAAGTCATAACAAGAAACTCATAATGTCCATATCGTATTAGGAAAGCTGTTTTCTATGTGTCTGACTCCTTTACTCGCAACAAGTGATAACAAGACCGCAAGTCTATCTTTGAAAATACTCCGGTTGCTTTTAGCTGATCAAATAAGTCATCAATCCTGAATAGGCGCACTGCTTCTTGACTGTCACTTGATTGAGTTGTCGATAGTCAATACACTGCCTAAGTGATCCATCTTTCTTCTTCACAAAAAGAATAGGGGCTCCCCAGGGTGAAGGACTTGGTTAGATGAAACCTACCTACAACAACTCTTCTAGTTGACTCATTAACTCGTTGAGTTTTGCTGGAGCCATGCGGTATGGTGCTTTAGAAATTGGTGTTGCACTAGGTGCTAGGTCAATGGCGAACTCTAGTGCTTTCTTCTAGACAACGGCTCTGGAAAATATTGTCCATTAAAAGCTTCCATAAATTCCACCCATGTGATGGAAGAAATCTGACGTCGATGGAATGTAGTTTCTTCCATGGATTTCCACCAGTACGATGCTTCCTTCTGAAGCATGAATGTTGCCAACCTCACATGATGGTAGTGGGGCACAGACAGAGTCCTAAATGCTTTTTGGTAATGTCTATCCAGCTCTCTGCCTTTATTAGATCTATCCCTCCAATAAATAAATTAGCTCCATTCTTCTTGAACTTTTCCACAGTGTAACTGTCACTATCATCAACAGCTGGCAGCAACACTTGTCAGACTATCGGTGGCACCGGGTTTGGAAGCTCCCTCACTCGCCCGATTCTGCTAACCTTGCCCATCCTTGGGCACTCCCCTGACCACCGTTTGGGGTGATGCTGGGACCCACTATTGAGTTTGAGGCTCCATTCACTGCTACCACTCTTGGTAACCGCCGACCAATATTTTGAACCACAAAATTTGTATTTTCTTAAGCCTACGCCAGTCCCTATATGGCCATTAGGATCTAGGCCAATACATTCTCTCTGTTCAAATTTGACTGAGTAGATTGGTTTGACTGTCTACAAGTGCCAGCCATCGGTTCATTAACATGTTCTTTTTTGGTTTTGACTTAGTTTTATTAGCGAATGAATTTGTTAATTAATAAAAAAACATTGGGAAAAGATAATTACTAAATTTTCAACAAGGTACTTGAGTCATAAGGTGTGAGCTTATGGGAAACCAGGCTCTGATACCACCTGTAATGACCCGCCCTAACCGGCCTGGGGTTACTCAGAAAGTTAAATGTTGTAAACATACTATTCATGAACATGAATCATAACACAATAAATAAGTCTAGAAAGTTTATAAATCATAAAAATAAATCATGTTCTAATAGCATGTGACAATATGTAAAAATAAAATCCTACAGTCTCTGACCATTTCCCATAGCCACATGTATAACACAAGAGAATAAGAGGACGTCTAATTTATTATCAATTCACCAAACCTTGGTTGGCAAAAGATCCACCAACCACACTTTTAGTCCTCAATCCAAAGTTGCTCACCTACGGAGATAATTCCACGCTAGTGATAAAACCACTAAGCCACATAATTAAAAGAAACAAGACAATATAATCCCTCTTATCATTTCTCGAGACTTTTACTTGTTTTGATCCTATGCCGAGCTCTTAATATGCTGGGAGGGGTGGCCACCCCATCAACCTCCATTCCCATGCATGCGCACACACGCTACGTTGCCCACGGCCTGTAGTAACCGATATTTTCCATTGACTCACCCTCTTTGTATCACAAGTGGATAATGAGCCATCTAGCACCATTGCACTTTGTCACCCCTTTCAGCCTGGGGGCAGGTATTCAATCTTTCAGGGGGTGCTGCCCTGCGTTGAATTGAGTCAACCTCGGTTGCGCTCGGTGCATGGCGGTCGGATATGTACTCAAGTCAACCAAGACTCGTAGAAAGTGATTTTAAAGGGTACGGCCCCGTGTCGGAATGAGTCAATTCCTTGACCCTGGTTTCACTCGGGGCATAGTGGTTGAATCTGGCTCAGGCCGACCAGGGCTGCCAAAAAGTGAAAATACAACTTTTCAATTAATTGTATGGACCTAGATAGTTTGCAAGTGAACCTCCAAACGTGGCCAACAATCTTAATCTGAACGATAACATAAAATTATACAAAAGTAAAATTTTATTCGAGTATAAATGCATACAACTAAATGATTTTAATATATCATTATTAAAATTTGACAACATAAAACATGCAAGATTCAAAAATCTTAAATATTAAATTATTCATGTGACATAATCATTTAAGTCCTACTTTACATTTTAAATTAATTATCTAAATCATAATTCACACTTCACTAATGATAAAATAATTATTAATTTATAAACAAGTATTTAATTACTATATTAGATGATAATTACTTAACCACGATCTTGACGATTTAATTAACGGTTTTAATCTTTAATCAAGTCATTCAATTAAATTATATAAAATGATTTGTATTATCCTAACTCAAAGATATTACTAATACAATTATTTTAAATTATTCAACTTAATAAAGGTTCAAACTTTGTTTATTTTCATTGTGCCATTTAGGTTTAACGCTTATGATTTTCACACGATTATAATTTAATAATTCATTTTCCACATTACTAACTTGTCATTAAAATAATTATTTTATCTGCCTAGTATTAAATTTATTATGGTAAAGGTGAAATATTTATTTTATTAATCACTTATAACCATCTGATTTAAATCAATAGCTTATAATACACTGATTAATTTTTAATAGTTTATCATTACTGTATTTTTTTATTATTCATGGTGATTTCGTACAATAATTAATTAGTTTTAGCAAATATAACCCATAACCATTAGAATAATATTTTTTTAAGGATTTATTACGTGTTAATATTAAACTTGATCTACGTCGAGTCAAGTAATATTTACAAGTCTACCATCTTCTTCTTCCCGACGTTCTTCTCTTCTCCAAACATCATCTTTGCACCAAAAACCAAACCTGTCCTTCTCCCAGTCTCAAGACCACTTCTTTCTTGCACCATGCTCCAATGGTAGGCACTCGTAGACAGTCGAACCGATCTACTAAGTCAAATTCAAACACAGAGAATGTATTGGCTCAGATCTTGATGACCAAACAAAGACTGGCGTAGGCTTCAAAAAATACAAATTCTGTGGTTCAAAATATTGTACAGTGGTTACCGGGAGTGGTAGCAGGGAATGGAGCCTCAAACATACCAGCAAGTCCCAGCATCACCCCAGGCAGTGGTCAAGGGAGTGCCCAAGGGCGGGTAGGGTTAGCAGACCCCGGCGAGCGAGGGGAACATCCAAACCAAGTGCCACCGGTAGTCAGACAAGTGTTGTCGCCAGCTGTTGATAATAGTGACTGTTACACTATGAAGAAGTTTAGGAAGAATGCAGCTGGATAGTCTATCTGTGCCCCACCCCCATCAAGTGAGGGTTGTAAAGCCTTTTTGGCTAACTTAGTTGAGTCTGAGTCAAAACCCAATGAGTTGTCCATGATTCCTGTGCTAGCAAAGTTTCATGATGTATTCCTAGACTAACTTCCAAGGTTACCTCCTAAGCAGGCAGTGGAGTTTGCCATTAACCTAGCACCTGGAATAACACCAATTTCTAGAGGACCATACCACATGGCTCCAGTAGAACTCAAGGAGTTAAAGAGTCAACTAGAAAAGTTGTTGCATGTAGGTTTCATCCAACCAAGTAGTTCACCATGGGGAGCCCCTGTTCTTTTTATGAAAAAGAATGATGGATCACTTTGGTTGCGTATTGACTATCGCCAATTCAATCAAGTGACAATCAAGAATCAGTACCCCTTACCGAGGATTGATGACTTGATTGATCAGCTAAAAACAACCGGAGTATTTTCTTAGATAGACTTGCGGTCTGGTTATCACCAGTTGCAAGTAAAGGAGTCAGACATACAAAAAATGGTTTTCCGAACTCACTATAGACATTATGAGTTTCTGATCATGCCTTTTGGTCTAACAAGTGCGCCAGCAGCCTATATGTTACTCATAAACATAGTATTTCATGCATACTTGGACAAGTTTATTATCGTGTTTGTGGACAACACTCAGGTCTATTCAGATAATGAAGAAGAGCATGTGAAGCACCTATCCATTACTCTTCAAGTTCTGAGAGAAAATCAACTATTCTGCTAAGCATTCAAAGTGTGACTTCCGGTTGAAGGAGGTAAACTTCCTTGGTCATATTATCTCAAAAGCTAGAGTTGTAGTGGATCCATCGAAGGTGAAAGCAGTCATTGATTGGCCACAACCAAAGTCTGTAACTGATATCAGAAGCTTCCTTGGTTTAGCGGGTTACTACGGGAAATTTATTAAAGACTTCTCCTTAGTAGCATCGCCGATTACCAAACTCACAAGGAAGGGAGTCATGTTCGAATGGAGTAGTAAGTGTGAGGAGAGTTTTCAGTCTCTAAAGAAGTGTCTAACAACTTCACCAGTCTTGACATTGCCTGATGGTAATGATGGACTCGTAGTCTTCAGTGATGCGTCCCTATTGGGTTTAGGATGTGTTCTTATGTAGGGAGGTAAATTGGTGGCCTATGCCTCTCGTCAATTGAAGACTCGTGAGCAAAATTATGCAACCCATGACTTTGTAACAACCGCCCGAACTGGACCTGGTGTTACCTAAAAATATAGTGGATGTAACAATAAAAGACTAAGCCGTATAATTAAATCAAACAAGTCAATAAAATCACCATTATCATTTCAAGAGTCTTTTAATTGTTATGAGCCTATGCCGAGCTCGTTATATGCAGGGAGGGGTGGCCACCCCATGCAGCTACCATCCCAAGCATGCGCACACACGCTACGTGGCCCACAACCGATAGTTGCCGAGTACTTGCCATTGACTCACGCTCTCCATATCAAAGTGCATAATGAGCCTTAATGCGCCACTAGGCCCTATCACCCCTTTTGGCATGGGGGTAGGTGTTTTATCTTTTAAGGGGTGCTGCCTTGTGCTGAATTGAGTCGACCCTGATTGCGTTCGAGCGCATGGTGGTCAGATACTCAAGTCAACCAAGACTCCCACACAGTAATTTTAAAGGGTGCGGCCCTGTGTCGTACTGAGTCAATTCCTTGACCCCGGTTGCACTCGATGCATGGTGGTCGAATATTGGCTCAGGCTGACCAGGGCTACCAAAAAGGGAAAATAAAACATTTCAAACAATTAAACAGACCTAGATAGTTTGTATGTGAACCTACAATTGTGACCAACGATTCTAATCTGAATGACAAAATAAAAGTATACATAAGTATAATTTTGTTCGAGTAGAAATGCATGCAACTAAATGAGTAATATATATATCTTTCAATAACATTAAATATTAAATTATTCATGTGACATAATCATTTAAGTCATACTTTACTTTTTCAAATAATTATCTAAATCATAATTAACATTTAACAAATAATAAAATAATTATTAACTTATAAACAAATATTTAATTACAAGTCTTAGTATATTTGCCTTCCGTTAAAATTTTTAATCGCTATCATTATTCATAGCAATTTAATTAATTAAGTTGTTCGATTAAATTATTTAAAATAATTTGTATAATTCTAATTTAAAGATATTACTAATTATTTTAAATTATTCAACTTAATAAAGGTTCGAACTTTATTTATTTTCATTAGGTTATTTCGGTTCAACGCTTGTGTTTTTTCACCCGATTATAATTTATTAACCCAATTTTTACCTTACTAACCTGTAATTAAAATAATCACTTTATTTACTTAATATTAAATTTAATATGACAAAGGTAAAATATTTATTTTATTAATTACTTATAACCATCTGATTTAAAATTAATTGCTTGTAGTACGTCAATTAATTATCAACTGTTTTTCATTACCGTACTTTTATTACTTTAGGTGATTTCGTGCAATAATTAATTAGTTTGGCAATTTTATGAGTTTGTATTATTATTTAATTCAAGCCGTGTTGAGTCAAGTTATATTTACAAGTTTACCACCAAAGGGATTCTTCATCTTCTTCTTCATCTTCCCCGTCAGCCCTTCTTTGCTCCCGACTCCAGCCACCATCACGCTGTTGCCACTGCCTCCAATTGCCTTTGGTCGCCGTCAATCGTCGCCTTCCAGCCCCGCCGTGCTATCGCAGTGTCACCCTGGTGGAATTTTGCCCGTGATTTCCTATCTTGCCAACGTTGAGAACTCGTCGGACATTTCAGTTTAGTTTAGATTCTTTCTTGTTGATTTTAAACTTTAATCCTCACGATAATCAAGCTTATTATAAAATTAAAATATGCATGCATGAAAATTAAGATAGAGAGATATGAAGAATACCCAAGCAAGGAACAATCCGGCACCGGTAAGGAAGAGGAGAAGAAAATGAGAATGACGGCTAGAGTGAGGAGGACGTCCCTTATAAAAAATGAAATGAAAATGACGGCTAGGGTATGTGAAAACACCCCAACACTTGCATTTCATTTAACCGGATAATCGGGTAAATAATAAAATATATTAATTAACCAGATTGGATTGACCGGGTAGAGAATATAATATAAATAATAATAAAAATTCTCCAACGTTCGATCCTTATCAGACCAAGTCAAATATTTTATTTTATTTTTATTATTATTATTTTTCACAGTCTTTATAGACTTGGAATTGGCAGCAGTCATTTTTGCTGAATTTGAAGGACTACGACTTCAAAATCTTATACCATCCAGGAAAAATGAATGTGGTAGCAGACGCGTTGAGTTGAAAGGGCAAGGTAGACAAAAGTTAGCAGCTAGCTAGACTGTGGGCTATGTCAACAGAGGTGGTGGCTATCAACCCTGTGGAGCAACTAACAGGATTACTGGCAAATTTGGTTATTTCTAATGATTTATTTGATCGTGTCAAGCTAGCACAAACGGGTGATGAGGAGCTGAATAAATTGTTGGACAGGGCACCTGACATTGTAATCGGGTAGAGAATAAAATATAATAATCATATATTAATCGTAATAATAATAATTCAACGTTCGATACTTCCCAGACCGAGTAGAATATTTTTTTTGTGATTTATAAATTCTAGACTTATTTGTTGTATTATGAATCATGTTCTAGAGTGTTATTGTTACATCAATTTTATTTTTAGGTAACACCCAGCCCGGTTCGGGCGGGTCATTACAAATTCAGAGAGGAATTTGATTGGAAGTATTTTCCACCAAATGTGAGGAAGAGGGTGGAGGTCCCATGACAATGGTGCAATACGAGACCAGATTTAGTGCTCATGAGAGATTTGCATCAGATTTTTGAATGCCCCACCCGAACTGGACCGGGTGTTACTTAAAACATAACATCAAGAACATGAATTCTAATACCGCAATAAGTCTAGAGTTTATAAATCATAAAACTAAAACATGTTCTGATAGCATGTGACAATGCATAAAATAAACTAACTCAAAATCCCACAGTTTCGGACCGTTTCCCATAGCCACATTTATAACACAAGAGATTAAAAAGGAAGTACCATTTACTATCAATTCACCAAACCGTGGTTGATAAAAGAAACACCAACCACACTTTTATTCTTCAGTCCAAAGTTGTTCACCTGCGGAGGCAATTCCGCGTAGTTATGAAACCACTAAGCCTCATAATTAAATGAAACAAGTCAATATAATCCCTATTCTCATTTCTCAAGATTCTTAGTTGTTATGAGCCTATGTCGAGCTCTTAATATAGTGGGAGGGGTGGCCACCCCATCCAGCTACCATCCCATGCATGCGCACACACGCTACGTGGCCCACGGCCTATAGTTACCGATATTTGACATTGACTCACCCTCTCAACCTGTAGTTACCGTCTTGCGCCACTGTGCCTTATCACCCCTTTCGGCCTAGGGGCAGGTATTTAATCTTTCAGGGGATATTGCCTTGTGCCGAATTGAGTCAACCCCGGTTGCGCTTTGCACGTGGTGGTCAGTTATGAACTCATGTCGGCCAAGACCCCCACATAGTAATTTTAAACGGTGCGGCCTTGTATCGGACTGAGTCAATTCCTTGACCCCGGTTGCATTCGGTGCATGGTGGTTGAATCGAGGCTCTGGCCGACCAGGGGTACCAAAAACGGAAAATACAACATTTCAAATAATTATATGGACCTGGATAGTTCTTAAGCAAACCTGCAACTGTGGCCAACGATCCTACTCTCAACGAGAACATAAAATTATACATAAGTATAATTTTCTTCGAGTAGAAATGCATACAACTAAATGACTAGTATATGTCATTATTAAAATTCGACAACATAAAGCATGCAACATTCAACAATATTAAATATTAAATTCTCAACATTCACGACAACTCTAGTGAGATAATTAATTATTCATGTGACATAATCATTTAAGTCATACTTTACATTATAAATTAATTATCTAAATCATATTCACACTTCACTTATGATAAAATAATTATTAAGTATTTAATTACTATTATTAGTATATTTTCCTTTGAAATGATAAGTACTTAACCACGATCTTGACGATTTAATTTACGGTTTTAATCTTTAATCATTATCATTATTAATAGCAATTTAATTAATTAAGTATGTAAAGTAAATTATTTAAAATGATTTGTATTATCCTAATTAATAGATATTAGTAATTATATTAAATTATTCAACTCCATAAAGATTTGAACTTTATTTATTTTCATTATGCTATTTATGTTCTTTTTACGCGATTATAGTTTAATAACCCATTTTCTACCTTAATAGCTCGTTATTAAAATATTCACTTTATTTACCTAGTATTAAATTTAATATGGTAAAGGTGAAATCTTTATTTTATTAATTACTTATGACCATCTGATTTTAAATTAATCGCTTGTAGTACGCCGATTAATTATTGACCATTTATCATTACCGTATTTTCATTACTTATGGAGATTTCGTATAATAATTAATGAGTTTAGCAACTTTAACCCATAACTCATTAGAATAATTATTTTTAAAGATTTATTATGAGTTAGTTTCATTTTTAACTCGAGTCGGCGTCGAGTAAAGCATATATTACAGATTTGCCATCTTCTTCTTCCTCGATGTTCTTCTCTTCACTAAACTCCATCTTTGGCGGCAAAACCAGACCTGTCCTTCAGATCACGACCTCCATCAACTGCATCCTTCCCCAGCAATCCAATTGGAAGCCTAAAGTTCGTGAATTTCAGCAACCATCCTAGGCAAACCCCATCCTGCACCATGGCGCACATCACCTGGCCAACAGCACTGCTGGGAAGGCTCTCCTTCTCCAGGCACGACGGCCCACTATCCAACCCAATGCACAGAAATCATAAGACACTAGCGACTGCACTTAACTATCCTAAACCAGACGATTTCATATCAAGAATGTTGATGAAGCAACAGCGAAACAAAACAACCATGAATTGATGAAACAACAGAACTTTAGATGACGATCATGAATTGATGAAGCAGCAGAATTTTACATGATGATCATAAATTGCTGAAGCGGCAGAAATTAGCATGGCGATCATGAAATTAGCATGGCGATCATGGGAAAAGGAAAAAGCCGGCTCCGGGAGAGGAGATAGAAGATGAGAGTAGGCGGCTAGGGTGAGGAAGAGGAGAAATAAGTGGCTAGGGTGAGGATGATGCCCTCTCACAAAAATATAAAATGAAAATGACGGCTTCGGTATAGGTTCATGCTACAACAATTATGAGAATTTTATGCCACGAATAGGCTAGGGTATTTCCTTGTCATTTCTTGTTCAGTCTCCTATTTAGCTTCCTTTGACCCCTAATTTTTGCACAATACTTTTACCATAGGAATTTCCTTGTTCCTGAGTGTGTATATTTCTCTTGCCAAGATGAGAATCGGCTTTTCCTCGTAGGTTAAATTTAATTGTAGCTCTAACTATTCAAAATTTGCGATTATATGATCTTCATCTCGCACATATTTCTTTAGCATTGACACATGGAAAATATTGTGTACTCCAACTACAGTTGGTGGTAATGCTAGTCTATATTCACAATTTCCAACTCGATCCAGGATTGGGAATGGTCCTATGAATCTGGGCTTCAACTTCCCTGATGTTCTAAATCTGATCACACCCTTCCTAGGAGATGTCTTTAGTTACACAAACTCCCCAACTTGGAACTCTAGATCTCTCCTTCGAGTATCAACACAACTCTTCTGCCGATCCTGAGCTGCCTTAAGCCTTTGTTAAATGAGTTTCACCTTTTCAATTGCTTCCCTCACCATCTCTAGCTTGACTATAACTGCCTCGGTAGACTTCAACTAGCATGATGGAGACCTGCAACGCCTACCATATAAGGCTTCAAATGGTGCCATCCCTATACTTGCTTGATAAGAGTTATTGTAGGTAAATTCAGCCAAGGTTAAGTGTTTCTCCCAGTCGCCTCCCCAATCAAGAATGCAAGCTCGCAACAAATCTTCCAAAGTTTATATAGTCCTCTCACTCTGACCATCAGTTTGGGGATTATATGCTGTACTTAGCTTGATTTGGGTCCCCATGGCTTCTTAGAAAGCTTCCCATAAATGTGAGGTGAATAGGGGATCTCGGTCGGAGACTATCTGTAAAACCCACGATTCGAGTTAGGGTTTTATATTCAGAACCGGTCGGGTCGACCGTTATTTTTTTTCGAGTTGAGTCAGTTTCAGGACACGTGTACCGAGCCGATGCCAGTCGCGTGTATGAGCTATGAGGGTCATGCGTACCCAAGTATATCATGATAACGTCATGAACACAACAGAACAGAATGAGTTATCAGATATATGAGAGTATGCCA
>JAURVB010000090.1:0-41499 GCA_033002965.1 Piper betle | reverse complement strand
ATCTTGTTGGTACGTAGTATTACTCCTCGTGATCACCAAGAACAGCAGCCTATAACAGGACTACATCTCAATCCCTGTTAAAAACATTAATTAACACGGTTCGTTGCAGTAGCTCGATTCATATCTTCATCCAGCTTTTGTTATCCTCGTATGCAAGACAAGATAATACAATAGTTTTAAACTCTTATTGGACTATATAAATTCATCTGAGTTGATTCCACTTCATGACTTTCCTAATTGAACTCTATCAATAACTCCCCTACTGGAATAGCTCGACTCAAGTTAAAAAAGTTATGAAAATATATTTTTAGTTATTTTATTTTTAGTAAAATTATTAGTTAAAATAATATAAATCATATATTTATCAATTTTAAGTGTCAAAAGAGCAATCTATGGAGTTAAACTCGAGTCAACTCCACTCTAAAGTCAAGTTATGCAAGTTATACGATTCAATGACAATTTTCCATTTAATATCTTAATTGCCCCTACAATGAGTTAGGGTAGGACTTGGTTTTAAAATATAAAATCTTGACCAAGTCATTTTCTTAAAAATCTTAACAATACACTTTCTATGCAGTACTAATGATATTGGGGTTGAATTTGCAAGATGGAAATGGAGTGAAGCAATATTTTGATCATCCACAAGAGTCCATTTCGAGCACTCTACTAAGCACGCCATCCTTCCAATAAACATTTGATTATGCAGCATCACATTACAAATTGAGGGTAGGAGTGGTCAAATGTATAAGTTAAAAATAATCACAATTATCCTGTATTTGGCACAAGCTGTCTCAGGTGAGCATTGGAATGTTATGAACTCTATTGTAACAATCGTGCTCTGATCATGGAATTTAAAAACTCTATTTTAACTTCAAAACTCCTTCTTAGTACCAAACTTGTTTGCATTCAACTCCTCAAATCAAGTTATACAAGTTTCATGAATTACGATGGAATGACTCTACTTTATTAAATATCTTAAATGCCCCCATAATGAATTCGGGTAGGATTTCGTTTTACAATAAAAACTCGAAGCTGTTGGGATTTTAACAAATAAAATTCCTAAGCTAATTTGTTATGTTTTAACAAGGTAAATAAAGCAAGAGTAATAAACAAGGGAAAACACACAAAGAGTTAATGTAATGTATACGGAGAAATTACAAACCATCCATTATAGCAAATAATGGCGCAAGAGTACACAATGTCTTGGTAATACGCTCAATCCTCACTCTAAAACCTCATGGTGGCACACAATAACACACTCAATGGTGTATATCAATAAGCACATACAACTAAATATTTATAGGCAATGGATATAAAAAACACACTCGAGATACATGACCAACCTCTTGAATATGAAGAGCCAACACCAAATGCTCCTCTGAGCATTGGAACTCACTCACCAATGAGTTATTTTTCGTCTTTTACAATTCTTCTCAAATTTCTCATACCTCTTCGTCTAATTCCATATTTGTCATGTAGTTGTATGGTTTCCTATCTTCATCGTACGATGAGAGACCAATAGTTCTCTCCAAATCATATGGAACAATATTGAGTTGGTTTTATCATCCTTCACATGAGGGAATGAGATACAACCCATACAATCTCCCTTTCCCGACCTATGTGGAAACTCCTTCGAAAAAACATCCACTCTGCACCACTGTTGAACACCTGTTGAACTTGATGCGACATTGTTCGATCCCCTACCAACTAATATCACATGAGGAGAAATATCTCAACACATCTCCTTGAAAGTGCCTATGTGGGAAGAGTTAATAACAAATACTTAAATAAAATGATTAGATTCTCATAACCCTTAGGACTTTTAAAATGATCGTAAGTATGGACAAAGAGTTGCAAAATCGATTTAAACAAATAAGAGAAATTATGCGAAGGAAAATAACTCTGTGTGTGTCGTGTATAATGTACGTCAAGTCTAATTCTAAGTTACTACTTGTTTTGGTGATCAATTCGAACCATAACAAGTAGTAAAGTGGTCTAAGACTTGATATAACTTAACTCTCAACCGCGACACAGTCAAGCTTGTGAAAGTTAAGTTAATTGTGCTAAACAAGTGAAAATAAACACACAAGTAAAGAGAAGGGAAAAGAGGACACAAACAAGTTTTTCTAGAGGTTCCCAACTAGCACGTCCTCTCTCCTAGCCCACCAAGTCCATTTAGTTGGGGTAGGTCTTCATAGCTCCACTAGGCAAACACTTGTACACCTTACAAGCAACGAGCTTAGGACTCCTTCACAACACTCTCCAAGTGCCTAAGGAAGCTTCCACTCCAACACCATTGGAGTCTCCTGGCAAGCCTTCCCTTTATAAACAAAAAGTCCTAAGGATCCTAACACAATCAAGTCTCAAACACCCTTGCAACTCCACACCTATGGGCACTACACCTTCTCCCAGACTTCTTTTTTCCTCAAGCGAAGAAGCTTTACAATCATCTTTTACAACAATGAAAGTTTACGTTCACTTTCAGAGCACAAGAGGGTTGGGAAAACACTCCTCCAAACTCTCTACTTATAGGCTACCAAAGCCTCTCCAACAAATAGAGTCGTTTGGCACACAATCGCCCCCGTTTGTCTCTTCTCAATGGCTACTCAATTACTAGTTTTTTGTTGTTTTGGAATTGATCGCGCCGAATGATCAACCGATTGCAAACTGATCGATAACTTAAGTTTTACCTTTTCTGCTTCGGTTACTGATCTATCGACATCGATCGTTTCTATTCGTCAGCTCTGCTTCAGCACATGCGTTTGATTGCCGAACTCCTCTCAGAATTCTTCTCTTCATCTTCGAGCTGCCAATAGATGAACCGAACGCTGGACCGATAGAACTCCTGCCTTAGTTGAACATCAGAACCATTGTGTTTGGTCACCTAATGACTGACCAATCATTTGCATTCTTCTGAACTGTTTCTAAATCAATCGGTTCGGTTGCCAAACTACTGACCGATTGTAAACCGATAGATTGGAAACTTCAGGTCTTCAAACTGAACTTGAAGTAAATGTTGCCCATTTGATATGTAGTTTTCCTAGCTTCTATTTAGAGAGTTCTAAGTGATGTTGTCTCATCAAGATAACGTTCCAACAATCTCCCCTTTTTTGATGATGACAACACCATGTGATATGAACTCTTTAAGTCTTGCATTGCTAATCTTCATGTTGCAGTCTTTGGCTTGACTTGATGATCTTCATAGTCTATACTCTTCAAGCTTTCTCTCTTTGTCTTTGCATCTCTGTTGTTGAATACACACAAGCACAGTTAATCCGAAAACAATGCAAGATGTCATGATGGAATGTAATGCAAATGCCATGCAACTTAGGGTCAACTAGAGATTGACAACTCTAAGTGAGTTAGTCATCTCCATTGAAGACATGTTGATCTTGCTGAATGTCTTCAATGTCATGATGGATCTCATCCATCCCTATGACCATGCAATCCTCCTATGCCGTGAGGATATTTAAAGTGTCCCAAATGTTCCTTTGTTGGGTTGGTGGAGCTGGTGCATCCTCATATTGAGTTCGTCTTGACCCTTCGGTGCCTCAACATCAATATCCAAATTATCCCAAAAGGGATCTATCTTTACCTCATTCACCTTCGGTTCGTTCTGTAACACCTCGATTTTAGTTCACCTAAGAATCAAATCAGAAATGTTGCGATCGAGTTGAGTTATGTTTTAAAGTTGTCAGTCAGTACGACTCGATCGATAAAATGGATCAAAACAACCTTCTTGGTGTCATGAGAATAGAAGACATAGTTAAATACACGTTAAAACACATCAAACATAAATAAAAGTAAGAAAGTAAATAACTGTGTTGAGCTCAAGTGTGTTGTAGCGTTTATCTGTCCTTCCACCAAAGTTGACTTAAGATTGCAAGACCTACATATATTATATGAAAAACATCATTAATGAATGTTACTACTCCAAAAAAGAACTAATACAAATTGGCAAATGGGTATTCCATTACCCACAAAAACGTATGAAACTTCAAGATTGCCTCACACTGGGAGGTAAGTAAACATACGTAAGCAAGTGCCATTGTAACACCCCAATTTCGGTTCACATAAGAACCGAATCAGAAATATTGTGATCGAGTCGAGTCACTTTTTAAAGTTGTCGGTAAGTACGACTCAATTGATAAAATAGATCGAAACAACCCTCTTGGCTCGTGAGAATGGAAGATACCGTTAAATACATGTCAAAACACATCGAACATAAAAGTAAGAAAGTAAATAACTGCGTTGAGCTCATGTGTGTGTAGCGTTTATCTGTCCTCTTGCCAAAGTTGACTCGAGATTACAAGACCTACATATATTATATGAAAAATGTCAGTAACAAATGTTATTGGTTCAAAAAATAATTAATACAAACTGGCAAATGAGTATTTCATTACCCACGAAACTTGTAAAACTTCAATGTTGCCTCACACTGAGCGGTAAGCAAACATACTTAAGCAAGTGCTGGCTTGTATGCACGGCTCATAATCATATTCATACATACAATGCTTACACCCTCACATCTTCCATATCACCCGCCACGGTACTCGAGTGGCAAAAGGAACAGTTAAGCTAGTGCCACAAATTCCGAAAATGTGCTGCATTACGCAGTACCCTCATATACCGCACTACCTCAGGGTTTGAAAGAGTACTAGTGTGATCCATACATATCTCCGTACTACTCATTCTCTTATTTGTGATATTCATAAAAATGCACGTACTTATATAATAGGCTTGGGGAAGAGGCTTGTATCATACATTTCTAGAGCTTCAGTTCAAAAACCAAGAAGGGATCTCATCCTTGTAGTTTTATTAAACATGCGTAGAAAACATAGCTAAATGGCCCGACATCTGAGGGATGCAATAAAATGCCGCTGATGTTGTCCTATGTATAAAACATGATTAAACTCGACATGCAAGGAGTTAAGCAAAGAGGGAGAGTCCTACGGACCTGTGGTCTAAGCTCCAAGTATATCTGCACATCTACAACGAGCACGGATTCTTAAGCCTACATTGAAACCCATTGCTAAGTAAAATACTAATATCTCTATATGATGCATGCTCATGGTGTGTGCTCATATCATCAATACATCCTAATAAAGAAAACAATGCTAACAAACCTATAACTAAACACGTGGCACGAAAATTAAGACATCATAATAATAACAAATAAATAAATAAATAAACACGCAAATACACTCATAGATAATTAGATAAAAAATAAATACATAAACATGAACAATACTCTAATCATAAAATAATAATATAATTGTAATACTTTAATACACAAGCAAACACGAGTAAATATCATATACACTTGTGTTAGTAAAACATAAATAATTAAATAATTAATAAATGATTAAATACTAATTCAATAAATAAATAAATAGTTAATATTTATTAATCATGAATAATAATAATAATATCATAGTTATACAATACAAGAATGCATAATTAAATACAAATAAATAATAACATACAAATAAAAGAAATAAATAAATATACAATTAAATAAACATAATAAGACTAATATTAATAAGTAAATATAATATTAATAATAACAAATAATCCTGTAAACATTCATCATATATAATAAAAATGTAAATATAAAAAAATAAAAAAATAATGAATAAATAAATAAATAATAAAGAAAATAATCTTAATATCTAAACATTCTAAATCATGTGAATATGCATTTAAACTAATATAATGGTTCTTGAATTACCAAAAATGGTGCAAGAACAGATGAAAACAGTCCAAAAATAAGGTAAACTAGACCAAACCGAGCTGAACTAGACTGGATTGGGTTGAGCCAACATGGTCTAGGTAAAATAAACCACTGGGCTAGGTCAGCTAGGCTGATGGATACGGACATGGACATGGGCTGGTGGACAGGGCATTGTAAAACCCTGAAAAAAATAGTTATGTTATTTTATTTAGAGTTTTGTAAATCTTAGAACGAACCGTAAATATTATTTAATTAAATTAATTCTTCAAAAAATTAATATTATAAATTATCAATTTTGACCTTTAGCATATCGGTATAATGATATTTATAATATTTTTAGGATTTAACATCTATTCGTATTAACTTAATAATTACTTTTTGACTTTACGTTATCACACAAATGACTTTTTGAATTCAACATATATTTACAAAATTTATTTTAATGACTTCTTGAATTCCACATATATTCTTCTATATAATGAAAAGTTTTGTTGTTAAATGAAACATCCTCTGGATAGCTTGTGAGCACATTTGGCTTTAGAGAAATTACATCCATATTAAGATTATGTGTCGTAGTTGCGAGTACGTCATCACAATTCCAGGTTTGTAATTACTTGAAATGTTATATATTTTGATTTGAGAGTCTTGGTCAGCCTAAGTCCACATTCGATCATCATGGGCCATGTGCAACTAGGGTCAAAGAATTGGCTCAGTCTAACACAAGGAAGCACCCTTAAAAATTACTATGTGGGAGTCTTGGTCGACTTGAGTCCATACTCGACCACCATGCGCCGAGCGCAATCGGGGTCAATCAATTGACTCAATCCAATACAGAGCAGCACCCCTGGAAGATTAAATACCTGCCCCCATGCCGAAAGGGGTGATAGAGCGCAGTGGCGCAAGACGGCTAATTATGTACATGTGATATCAAGAGGGTGAGTCAATGGCAAATATCGATAACTATAGGCTGAGGGCCACGTAGCGTGTGTGCACATACATGGGATTATAGCTGGATGGGCGACCACCCTCCCAGCATATTAAGAGCTCAACATAGGCTCATAATCACTCAAAGATGTAATTTAGATGTTGTGAAATATATTAATTGTTTCTTGTAATTATACGACTTAGTATTTTTATCACTAACATGGAATTGCCTCTGTAGGTATGAGCATGGAAGGATGGGTAGAGTCGGGACAGCTGGAGGACTCTATCATTGGACTATTCTATTCTTGAGATTGTTTGCATGGCAGTGAGATTTTGGTTCGGTTCACAGGCTTATATTATTTCGAGCATTTGTAAATTAAATTTATTGTTATGGATTTATTTAAAATTTTGAAAATTAATCGAAGATTAATTTATGAGACACTTAGTTTCATATAGTAACACTTGGCTCGTGGCACAGAATGGGCGGGTCGTTACTGGCATGATCAGGTGATCACAAACATGGGCAGGTGTTTGCGATGGCAGGCAGGTGAATGCGAACTGGGTAAATGGGCAGAACGGGGGTGGTATGCCCATCGCCAAAAAATGCCAATGGCGGTGTGGCTGGGGTCACTGCCGATCTAGATCGGTAGGGGGATCAAGGCGGAGCTGTTGGTGGTGACGATTGGCAGAGTTCAACCACTGGCTAGCCAAAAAATAGCAAGGAAAGGGGTTGTAATGACCCGCCCGTTCCAAGCACGAGCCAAGTGTTACTATATGAAATTAAGTGTCTCATAAATTAATTTTTCTATTACTTTTCAATATTTTGAATAAACTCTTGACATAAAAGGTAATATAATAAATGCTCGGAATAATATAAGCCCATGAACCGAACCATAAATCCCACTGCCATGCAAACAATCTCAAGAATATAATAGTCCAATAGTAGAGTCGTCCAGCTGTCCCGACTCTACCCATCTTTCCATGCTCATACCTGTGGAGGCAATTCCGCGTTAGTGATAAAAACACTAAGTCATATAATTACAAGAAATAATTAATATATTCCCCACAACATCTGAATTACATCTTTTAGTGATTATGAGCCTATGTTGAGCTCTTAATATGCTGGGAGGGTGGCCGCCCATCCAGCTACAATCCCATATATGCGCACACATGCTACGTGCAAACAATTAATATAATCCTCACAACATCTGATTTACGTCTTTTAGTGATTATGAGCCTATCCTAAGCTCTTCATATGTTGGGAGGGTGGCTGCCCATCTAACTGCAATCTCATGTATGCGCACACATGCTACATGGTCCTCGGCTTGTAGTTACTGATATTTGCTATTTACTCACCCTCTCGGTATCACAAGTGCATAATGAGCCATCTTACGCCATTACGCCCTGTCACCCCTTTCGGCATGGGGGCAGGTATTTAATCTTTCAAAGATTTTTAAGGGTGTTGCCCTGTGTCAGATTCGAGCTAATTCTTTGACCTCGGTTTGCACTCGGCGCATGGTGATCAAATGTGGACTCAGGCTAATCAAGACTATCAACTCGAAATATATAACATTTCAAGTAATTATATGAACCTAGAATTGTGATGAGGTACCCGCAACTACGACACATACTCTTAATATGAATGTAATTTTTCTAAAGCCAAATGTGCTCACAAGTTATCCAGAGGATATTTCATTTAACAACAGAACTTTTCTTTATATAGAAGAATATGTGTAGAATTCACGAAGTCATTACATTAAATTTTATATGTGTGGAATTCAAAAAGTCATTTGTGTGATAACGTAAAGTCAAAAAGTAATTATTAAGTTAATACGAATGGATGTTAATCCTAAAAATATTATAAATATCATTATACCGATATGCTAAAGGTCACAATTGATAATTTATAATATTAATTTTTTTTCAAGATTTAATTTAATTAAATAATATTTATGGTTCATTCTAAGATCTACAAAACCCTAAATAAAATAACCTAATTATTTTTTTCATGGTTTTACAGGGGCGGATTTCCACCAGGTGTGGTGCAGTCGCCGACAGCGAGCGCAGTTGCGGTGGTGGCCGTGGTTAGTCTCAAAATGTCGTCCTTGATGAGATGAACTTGTCTAGGCTGACGATGCATGGTGTTTGGCTGGTGGCTGGCCGAAAAATGGCTGGAAATTACAAAAAACGCCGTCGTGAAAGTGCGTGTTGCCGATGGCGATTGCAACCACGGCGGAGGTCGGTGTCAGTCCCAAATCGTAGATCTCAGCGAGGGAAACTGTTGGGGCGGTTGGCTTTGCCGGCGCCAGAAAATAGCCCGAATGGGTGGTGGCAGCGACAAAAACAAACAGTAGAAATGCCATCGCTGTCAATGACTGTGGCAGTGCCGGTGGCGATCATGGGTACAGACTAATAGCCGGCAGTGAGGTGGTCACACCTGCATTGATCCGGTGGCTGGGGGCAAGGCAGAAACTCGCTGGCAGCTATCCGAAGTTGTGGTGGTGCTGAAGGGTGTAACTCTGAAAATCAATGGAAATGTTTGAAATATAAATGGGAGAAAACTAGGGTTGACGTGGACGGCTCAGATCTTGCCACGTGGCATGATTTGAAGGTCCAACAACTTGTGCTCTAGTGGGACCCACCTATGGGTGTATGAATATACATATGGATGGAAAGCTCGGATCGAGATTGTCCGAAGTCGAAACTGACTTGAGTCCTAAAATTGACTCTATAGGTAGGAGTCGAGGCAAGAAGGGTAAATGAGCCTCAAAACCCTAAATGCAATCAAGCTAGATCCACCAGGCACAATCCTGGCTAACTCATAAAAATCATATGTATACCTCGTGTACACACTGATATCTCACGCTCTACTATATCATAACAAAAACTATCATATGCATGTCGGGCATACTCAGCCTCTATAACATGCCCATATGGCCATCAAGGCCTCATATACTCATGTTCGCTCGAACCAACTCGAGACTGGTCCAAACCAGCCAACTACAAGTGGGTAAAGCCCTTTGCCGCTGCCTCCTCCTCCACTGCTGCAACAGAAGGCTACTCCAACAATAGTTCCTCTAATTGACCCACTTCAGGTGAGGATGAGACCAGAGATCGGTGGAACCACAGTAGCAGGTAGCAGACAGATTGCAGGAGGAAGTGGAGCTGCAGGATTTGACGAAAGTGGACAGACTGCAGGACCACAACTTCCACAGTACAAACGAGGAGAAGGATCGAGCAGATCGGTGGATGGAAGGAATCATGACCTATGGTAGTACGAAAGGTTCGTGAAAGAATGGTGGACAACCTTTCTTTGGAAAGTTGGATGTAGAAGAGGCATTCCTGTGGATAACGTCAACCATAGTAGTGTTTGGTTGTATGGGATGCCCGATGGAGCATAGAGTACACATCGTTTCAGGGGCATTCCAAGATGAAGCTAGAGTATGGTGGGATATAGTGCAGAATTCCATATTTGCTCACCGTCAACCCCAGGACATCACTTGGGAGAAATTCAGAGCAGAATTCGATGGAAAGTACTTTCTTCCCAATGTTAGGAAGAGGAAGGAGCTGGGAATTCCAAAACTTGAGACAAGGACCCCATGACGAGTGGTACAATACGCGACCAGGTTTAGAGCTCTGGAGAGATTTGCACCAGACTTGGTCTCCACCGAAGAAAAGAAGGGTAGAGCGTTTTTACAAAGGACTCCATCACGAGATCAGGATGGCCTATTCGGATAGGAAGTTTGCTACTCTCGGTGATATTGTGAGAGCTGCAGGCAAGGTAGGAACGAGTTATAGCTACTAGACCTCACCGGGATTTTGACGAGAAGCAGTAACACCCTAGACCATATCAGCCAAAGCAAGGAGCACAACAGAGACATCGGACAGATGCATGCTATTGATGCGGTCAAACAGGGCATAGAGCCGCAACTTGTCCAACTAACCAAACCCAATAGGTGATGCTCCCAGCACCTCCGCATAAACTCGCACTCCTAGGTCCCCAGCAACAACCACAGCAGAGAGGCCAGCAGGGGCAAGGTCATGGCCAAAAAGGCAGAGACCAACAACCACTGAGACAACAGTAGAAAGGAATCGTAGCTGTCATGACAGAACAAGAACAGTAGGCCTTGGAACCAGGGAGGAATGCAAATAATACCACCAGCAAGACCGTCTACCTCGGTACCACCAAGGGCAATGGGGATGGACATAGCTACGATTGTTGAAGCATTGGAGGATACGACAAACGTAATAGGTATGCACGAATCTCACTTCATATTTCACGTTTGGTAGATAGCTACAAGAGTGAATTCTCCTTAATCTAAAGTTTCGAGGACGAAATTTTTATAAGGATGGAAGGTTGTAAAACCCGTGACTCGAGTCAGAGTTTTACGATACTAAACTAGTCGGTTCAACCTTTGGTTCAAGTCAATTCAGTTTCATGAACCGCGTGTTGAGTCGAGGCCAACCATGAGTTGTGAGCAATGAGAGTCAGATGTACTTGAATATATGATGATAATGTCGAAAAGATGGTGAGAAATGAGTTATTAGAATATGTGAAAATTTGCAGTATTTTCTTTTTATGTATTTGATTGTAAAAATAGCTTTAGGTCGAATAACTCATTAAGACGCGTAATAGGGCAGTTTGGGTGGGTTATTAGTTATAGAGCATGTCATTTGGATGTTGTTGTGCTTGTTATATTTTATGGGATTTTTTCATATTTTTATAGATTTTTTTAGAAATTATTACGAACTAATTATTATTTTGACTCGAGTGGGAATCGAATTAATACTTATTTACGAGTTTGCCATTGGAGTGTTTTTTCTCCTTCTCGACATTTCTTCACCCCAAACCCTCAATCGTCGCTCGTGCTCTTCGCCGCCGCCATTCCACAACGCTGCACTACCACCGATCGACTCCGCCCAGCCTTGCCGTGCCATCACCGTGCTGCCCCGATAAACCCCGACCACCGTCTCGCCGCCATGACGCAAGAATCGCTCCACAATGGCGCTCCCCTTGTCGATTCACAGCCGTCCGGGCCACGTTGCTACCACCATGACGCCGACGACTACCCCTCGACCTCCCCGACCTTTCCCCTCTACTTAGCACCAGCGCCGAGGCCGTCTGCCCAGCCGAACTCGATGCCGCCGTTGGCGATCATCGCAACCGCAACAATCCTCACCACTACCACCACTGGGTCGAGCTCGCCGAGCTGGTGCTGACCCATAGCTCCGATTGCACTGCCGGAACAGTCGCCGAAAAATCGCCGAAAATCGCCGATAGCTCGGATTCAGCAAAATTTGCGTGAATTCCCTGATCTTCCGACAAATCCTTCTGATCGAACACTATTGAACTTCAGACGCTGTAGGGTGCCGCATTTGGGCTATGAACCATGCGAGGTATAATTTATTTTAATTTAATTATTTAAAAAGTACTGATTATTAGAATTGCATGCTAGGATTGGTGAATTGTGTGTTGTAATTATATATATAAATGTAGGTGTGATTAAAGAATAAAATATGAAATTTGTTGAATTGAAGTGGTATTAAAAATAGAGGCTAAGAAACTAGTTGGGGTAACTAAGTAATAATCATGATCTGATGCAAACCAGCATAAAGAGAGACTTTATGCTAGAGGTGATGTCGGTCCCGATGTGACTGTGATTGATGCGTGATGGATGTATGTGTGATATAGGATGTATGAACTGCATCATGAGCGGGCATTAGTATGGAGTTTTGATGTGTAGGTACGGAGTAAGAGCTCGCCGCCTAGGCGCAGGGACCTGATTGAAGCTTCTCAGCTCGGTCCATTTAGGACTCGTTCTCTATTTTACGCTTTTCCATCGTGTATTTGATTTATCATGTGCAGGACGAGTTAAGTGACATTTTATCGGATCCCACTTAACTAAGGCCATTTAGCCAACAGCTTTCTGGATTAATAACCCTTGATGTTGAGATCCCTCGAGTCAGTTTTCGAAATTAAGAACCACTACAAGTTGCCTTCGGGCCAATTGTATAAATCCCAACCCAGGCCTATATATGTATAGTTTTCGTGTTTTCAGTGAGGATGGAATGAGGGGTTACTGATGGCCACGCTACGAGATAGGGCGTGTGCACGGAAGAGTGGGCACTGGAGCTGGGGAGAACCCTCTTTGTTCCTGAAGGATCCGGACAACTCCACCTTTGAGTTATTCAAACCCGGAGAAGTGTGGAGGTTTACAGGTTCTGCAATGTAGCTCATGTCTAGACTTGTGGTTGAAAGGATACTAAAGGCGACTGCCTGATAGTGCTCGGCCTTTGTGCTCAAGGCCAGGAGTAATATGGAGGACGCAGAGGGCGGAAAGGAATGGGATTTGATCCGAGAAACGATAGAGAAATGGCCAAAGTATGAGAATGAGAAAGAAAGGGGGACGCTGTTGATCGAGGTCGATGGCTCCCATTGTTGCCTTTGTGAGAGTTCTTGAGGAAGTATATGATTTTTATTCAACAGGAGGGGTTAGCTCTCCTGTTCTAGATTGATATTAGTTATTTTCTAGACCAGTAACACTCGTTACCGAAGGTTTTTCTATATATATATGTAGGTGAGCACCTCGAGGAATGAGAGCTGTCGGGACTGCGGAGGAGCAGCATGGAACTGCGCACACATGTACCTGCCACATGTAATTTATAGTGATGGTGTGTTGCATGTTGTGTGAATGATAATCATGTGTGTTTTATTCTAATAAATTGCTTCTTTTGAAACAATTAGATAAATGTGAATGAGTAGGGTGCCTTAGAGTTCAGACTCGGCTCAGACGAAAATGAAAATAATATTGACTAAATGCTGTGATAGATGGTTATGTTTTATCATATTTTGATAAACTATTTATATGCCCTTGTTGTGGATAGGTTGGCCCTTATTGCACTTTTAGGGGAAACTCTGTACATTTTTCCTTAGAAATATATATTTTCTTTTGATTTCTCATTTGTTGTTTTGTCGCGTTTTGTTTGTACGTCATGGCATGCATGTAGGACTGCATTAGAACCAAATTGCTCCATCCATGTTTTGCATGTCACATCTCCATCTTAAGACTCCGAGGGCAGATCCGGGTCGGCTTAACTGAACCCATTAGATTAGTGAACGGTTCAGTCGCCAGTGACATTTCCAGGTCGGTTCACGGGTGAACCAAAATGGGGTGTTACAATAAGAGCTTGGCATAGGCTCACAATCACTAAATGACTCAAATTCAGATGTTGTAGAATATATTAACTTGTTTTTTATAATTATATTGCTTAGTGTTTTTATCACTAACATGGAATTGCCCCTACAAGTGTGAGCATTATGGAAGGATAGGTAAAGTCGGACAGCTGGAGGTCTCTGTTATTAGAATATTATTTTTTGCTTATATATTGTTATACTTTGAGTTTGTTTGCATGGTAGTGGGATTTCGGTTCGTTTAATGGGTCTTAGATTTTTTCGAGTTTATATTATATTTTATTTCATGGCACAACTTAGAATTTGAAATTTAATTAATTCCTTGAGTATGAAATTAATTTGTACGATTTGAAAAGAATTTTACGTCATGAGTTTATTTAAAATGTTGAAAATTAATTTATGAAACATTTAATTTTATATAGTAACACTTAGCTCGTGGCTTGGAATGGGTGGGTTGTTACAGTAACTCCACTCTTTACTTTAACCTTTTGACCTTCCTGCCAACATGGCAGTGTTACAGGTCTAGTCTTAGGGACGAGACAGGGCTAGGTTTTGGTGGTCGTTCCTAGTGATCCTGTGTTCCTGACAGATAGTCGGTGTTGTTTGAGTGGTGGAAACAACTGACCAAAGCTAATCCCTGTTATAGTTGCAGGCAAGTATCAAACTATGGTGCATGAAGCATGTTGGGTAACAGTACCTGATGGCGATCAGTGTAGTGGTAAAATGATCCGTAACCAAGTACCGAGCATGTCGCTGCATATCGGCATCGAGCATGGCGGGTTCCAGGAAGCGTTCATGGTCATGCTAGTTGGGAGATGAATACCGGAAGCGGGTACGGCAGTGATCAAGAGTACTGAGAACATGGGTGTGATGACCAAACACCATGACCGGGCATAGCAAGCAATGCATATCAGCAGAGCGAGGTTGATGACTGAGTATACCGATAGCCAGTACCGAGCATTACCGAGACAAGTGTAGTGGTGGCGCCTAGACGTGACCGAGCCAAATACCGGTACAGTGATATTTGCTCGAGGTTGCTAAGCAGTGCGTAGGATTCCTAGCAGGAGTAGGAATACCAGTATTTGGAGTGTTGCATGGGTTGGAAGTGCCAAGGTGGATCATGGCCGAGCGCTGGTTGGGGTTGAGCCAGGAGGGTTTGACCATGTAGCCAGCATGCATCGAAGGATATGTTTGAGTGGATTTGCTGATAAGGATGATGACCGTGTTGATAGTTATCAAGATCGATCCTTATCCAATGTTGGGGTGTTGGTTGCAACTAACTCTAAGGGATAAGCAAGATCTTCTTGCAAATAAGTGTGATCTTCATGAAGATATGTAGTTCATTATTGGAGATAAAAATGAGGGATTCATAGAGATATGGATAAACACGGAGAAGTCTATATAAGGGGGACGTCCCTTGTGTAGAAGGAACAACGAAGCAGGTGTGTTTCTCTTGTGGAGTAGAGAAGACCGTGATCATGCAAAGAGACATGTGAAGTTGCTGCAGCTAGTTCTGCTCGGTGAAGAACTAGGATTTCATGAGGACTGTCAAAGTAGTCAACATCTGCCAGGATCAAGGTACGCACTTCTTGATCCACAACCTCGGTGCGTTTTTGGCTGAGGGAAATTGCATGTAAACGGGTCAATCCAAGCGGGTGACTTGGGGTTGTATCTGTGAGGACTTTGTGAGTAGATTTGGCTTGTGTTCTCACAACCTTTCGATTGGGGTAGAAAGGCAGGGCGTGGAGTTTGCATGTCCACACTAGCCAAATAGTCAGGGTAGATTGATTACTTGTATCCTTGGTTTCTAGTAAATGAAATTAAGGTTGGGGTCAAAGTCCCGTAATTTAGTGGTGTCCATGTTTGTGCCTTTGTTACATGGTACTGATTACAAGATCCAGGGTTAGATTCCTCAAGATCTTGTAGAAACGAGTGGGGACTTGGTTTGGACGTTGGATGCTACACAACCTTGGCGTGTTTGTTTCGTTATGTGTGTTTGATTGGACTGTCTTGAATTATTGGTAGCCGGTAACCAGATATTGGTATTGGTATCCAGGTGTGGTGTTGCATGTCGCGGCAGTTTTCGTGTATCACGATATTTCATGGTATTACTATGCACTTGTGGAAGGCTGAGTGTTTTCAAGAGGGAAATATGCCGCATGAACGTGATTTGGGGGACGAAAAATTCTACCCTAAATCACCCCCATGACAATAGCATCCACAAACCAACTCAGGCATGAACTTCGAGGCAACCACCACACGAACCCAAACTAAACTCCATGGTGCGAACAACGAGAACAAACTTTCAATTTCTGGTTCCATACTACATGACCTAACTCTAACCAAAAAGATGAAAACGCCCCTCCAAAGCAAATGCGGCCCTCAACTAATCCTAAACAACCACAACACACCTCATACACCATGGGTATGAAAACCACACACAATACAAGGTCCACTAGTGTAACGACCAAGCCCAAAGAGCAACGTAATAGGCTAAGTCATTTCTTTGAAATGGTTAACCGAAGTTAAAGATTTATAGTTTATTCTCACTTATAAACAAGATCTTTGTCCTGGGTAAGTATTAAATGGGTAAGTATTAAATGTGAGACTAAGTTGGAGGCTCATAACTATACCCCCACCCCCCACAAATTGAACCCAACCAAATTGAACCATACCAACCAAGCCAAACCATGGGACGAAGGCCCGAGGTTTTATAACCTCTCCTCTTTAAAGGAATTCTGTCCCAAGAAAATACCTCAAGTAGATAACCACAAACTAGTAAAAACCCAACATCAAGCACAATCAACACACCAAACAAGACTAGTGTGCACACCAAGCTAACATTGACGACTCAAACAAAAGAGGATGACGCCTCCACATCTTATCCTCATGCTCACAAGTGAACTCTTCAAAACCGCATGGTGCCCAGAGCACTCGAACGAGCCTTACCACCTCCAAATGCCTCAAAAAGGTGCAACAATCAAAAACCAAACCAATCTAAATAAAACCTTGAGCCAAAAGCTCAGATTTACTACCAAACCTGGCCTTTGGCCCAAGGTTTTATGCTCGGTTCATTTTCGTTTGGCTTGGTTGCTTTCGTTTGTCAGCTTCAGTTTGCGGTGGGTCTGAACCTGCTGCCAGGCAAGACTCGCTACCGTCGTCGTCGGTAAGCCCCCTATTCCCGGCGGCTTGCACCCATTGCAGGGGCATTTTTGGAAGAAAATATCTGCATAGTTAATGTTTATCTCTTGTCTTGATCTGGTTAGGAGTTTCTGAGAGACCCTATTTGGTAACTTCAGGTTTTGGAGCCCTCTGTTGGTTGACCTTGGCCATTTATGACTATCCGAGGTGATTTTTGGTTCCTCACATTCTTCGTAGTGTGTAGAATCATTTCATATAATTCTCATATTTTTATGACTTTTCTGTGATTTATTACTAATTATCGATATATTCGGTAATTATGTTCTAGTTTATCTATATTTAATTTGCTGATTTAAAGCCTTGAAAATATTTTTATTATATTTTCTATTAAACTACTTGAGATTGAGAATTTTGATATGAAGTTTGTACTTTCTGATTTACCAATAAATTATAATAAACCATTCTTTCTTAATTTAATTGTGTTGTACTCGATTAAAATATTATTATTCTTGGCAGATTAGTCAAATACTTTCTTATATTTTTCTGTTTATAATTTACTAGAATAAATTTCAAATTATTATTTTTGGTATTTTTATCTACTTAGTAAAATTAGTTTATATATTGTTATTCATTTCATTTTGCGTGCCATATGATATTATCACCGTTTGGTTTCGAGGATTGGGTGTACATGAGCATGAATCATATAGATTAGTTGTTGCACTTATTGAATTGGTCGTTGTGTGATTAGGTGATGACGTTGGAGCTCGCTGTAGAGCGTGACCGATTGGAGCTTTGATTTAGGTCCGTAGGATTTTACTTATATTTTACATTCTATTTATTGTTGTGGTTATGGTTTATATCGTAGGACGAATTAAGTGGTAATTGTCTCATAATTCGCTTAATTTTGATCATCTTATCGTCGTGATTTACGTATTTAATAACTCTTAAATTTGAGATCCCTCAAGTTATTTATGAAAACTAAGATCAATCGCAAAATTACTTTCTTTTTAAGGCCTATTTATATTGCTCCCTTACCTAGACCTTTATATATATATATATATATATATATACACGTGCATGTCTTTTAATGGTTTTTGTGTGATGTGAGGGCAGTGGAGTTGGTGGGTTATCACTTGCCTAATCGTATCCCCGGGGAGGAGCCTTTGGCCCTTTTCACCTCTTCCTATCAGAGGGGGCTTGTATATTGATTCATTGGGTCTTGTCAGGCTTGCTGCAGACACGTGCCTAATTGGGGTTGCCGCAGGTGCATCATCTACATCCTTGCGTCTACGAGCTTCTCACACCTAAGGAGACATATGGTTTATGGGTGCCGTATCCTGTGGCATATGTCATGACTACAGTGTATTAGGAGTGGTACATGGGAGTTTGGAGAGGATACGATCGAATGCCTCCATCTGTAGTTGGTGTGTAGATCGGTGTTGTTCCTTCACGAGTGTTCTTTTGCGGGAGACTTAGCCTTTGATGTTTTCATTGTGTATGTGTCCGGACAAGTATGTTTACTTAAGTTGTTTAGTTATATTATATGTAGGTGTGCTAGAGGGTGTGGAGCCTCGACGGACATGAGGGGAATAGCTAATGCTTCACATACTTACACTTGGCTGTTGGGTGTTTAATTGGTTGTCGTTTTGTTCGATCTTAGAAGTATTTGTTTTTGCTACTTCACCTGGACCCACATGTTGGGAATATGGATCCGTATGTTTTCCCAGACTTAACATTATCTTATATGCGACTTGTTATTCATGGTATGAGAACCTCAATTTTCTTGTTTTTGCTCCCTTTTGTTGCATTGCATGCATTGTTCGTTTTGCTATAACATCAACGCTCGATCATATCTTGTGCCTGGGGTTGGGTTGTTGTGGAACATGACTCATTATAGCTTATCACTTTGGGTTGGTTCAAGTAGTTTGAACTGGCTAGGGTGTTACAATTTGATAATGTGAATGCGAGCAGTGAGGTTAAGGATGCTGATCTCGAAAGTAAAATAGATCTTGAAGAGTTGATTTTTGTTGGTGGAATGCTAGATGTTCTTGAGGAGCTTAAATCTCATACGAGACTAAAATCTTTATCCATTGATAACTTTGCACGTTACAATTTACCAAGTTGGTTGTCTGACATGAAACATCTTGACAGCCTTCTGATAAAAAACTATCGTCAACTAAAAACTAATCCTACAAGGAAATTATGATGCCTCCATGCTTCTCTGAATATTCTATCTATAAACGTCCTATGAAGAGACGATTAACCTAGGTAGATTAGGATAAATCAAGGTTATCAATTCTCGATTTAGGTGGGCTAGAGATTACCTGTCTTGTAAGAAGATTGAGCTCACTATTTTCAATCTAGGCGGATTTGGATATTGAGATCACCAATCTCAATCGTTCTCAAAGGGACTGATTCCTTTCTCTCTCAAAGGGGGCTTGATTCCTTATGTTAGAAATGATTCACTTGAATATATTTCTGCATCGTCCGTTCTAAATACTAGATGACATCCATATTTAAAGACTCTCACATTCCTTTCATTTATGAAGAGAGTTATGTTAAATAACATGAATGACTAACACCTAATTAAATGCCTATATTTACTAGTTAGGATAGAATTAATAAATGTCTACTATATTAATACAAATTAATTTGGAATACAAATAAAAGGATGACTTTTAAAACTATATCATCATGTGTCTTATAATTATTTTATTATATTATCTTTTATTATTAACTAGCAAATATTAATTTTCTATTGAAGTTTTTTATTTTAATTAGGATATGCCATGCGTTGTCTGGTTATTTTATATTGTTATTCTTTATTTCTTTTTTAAAAAGTAGATTAAATAACAATTTAACCTTTTTATTGTTACGCAAGTGGAAGCAAAAAACATTAATGAACACATAAAAATATTGTGGGGTTTGAATCAATTAAATAGCCTTAGTGCTTTAACGTAAGTATAAATACCAGTTTATCCTCTTCATGGTTACGGGAAGGCTTTAGGGGTTCCTCACCTATGAGGAAAAGGTGCTACAAGAAGTACCTTAAGAGTCGATATCTTTGGCTTGACAAGGAAATTTATCGTACTATATTTTCATTATTTTCCACATTCCCAACTTGGTTGTCAAAATTATGGGCTTTACACATGACATGTAGCGTACATGCATGACACGGCATCTCTTGAGCAGTTAAATGTCCAGTGTCATGGAACCCAGCTAACCTTGGAGGAACTTCTCGTCTTCAGAAACCCATTGTCTTAATTCCCTAGTAGATGGACTAAAGATTTTGAAATCTATGCAAGTAGTCGAGCAGTGCACCAATTTTGTTAATGGCTGTTCATGGCTTCGAGACTCCAAATGTACCTTAGTGGGTGTAGTTATCTAACTCCATGGGCTTAAATCCACTAAAATTTCAGCGAATAGAGTGAACAACAGTAGGGTATGTTACCACTGGCAAATATTGATAATAAAGAGGTGGGCTCCTCTTGACGCCGAAGCCCTGAGAGGAACACTCGAGTAACTGGTATGTAGTGATTCAACAAAAAAGGAGGATGCAAGGTAGAGGAGGTAATAAAGCGGAATTGGTTGCACATTTTGAGTCTCCTGTGTTATTATGTTCTTAGCCTAAATCTCTTCATTTTTGTAGTTACTATGAACTTGCAGATTGCTTGATTTGATGAGAACACTTCGATTTAATAATATTTTCGGGATATTTCTTGTTTGATTTTCTTTTCTTTGATAGCATGTATTAGCATTGTTTAAGATAGATATCTTTAATCATTATAAATTTTATTTCACGGCCACTATCCATCAACCAATTTCTTCCTTTGTGTTTGCTTTGGGATTGTGCGAGCAGTGGCCGAGTTGTAGAGTCCCTGGTGGAAGTTAGTTTTTGACATAGATGAACCATTGACTACAGCGAATCAATTGAGATTTCTATTCATATAAAAGCTTCATTGAATTGCAAAAAATATTCTGATCAGAACCTAAAACAAGAGAGACCAATGTTTTTGTGGGCGTAAAAAATGCATCTTACCTTGCATTACAAGGAAATTCTCAGTAATTGAATCAGTCATTCCTTAACACAATACTATTACGTGCGGTCTCTGAAAATCATATGTTTCACTGACTAAACTCACAGTTATTGATTATCATTGACTAGGAAAAAAAGTTGTAAATTCATCTGAGGAAGGTGCATTCAATAAATAAATTTACATTAGATAATTCATCTGCGGTCAGCTCTAGTAATGTTGAGCTAAAATGGGTAAAGTCAATCTAGTCATATAAATGTAATCGAGAACAGTATGTTAGCCTTTGACTTTTCACAATTCTATACATAATGTCCTCATGATCTACCTCATCAGATGACATAATATAGACGTAAGAAATGTCAATTCTATGAGATCAACAATAGATAGGCATAAACCTTCCCTTATATTATTTTGACCATTTCCTACCATAACTACCGGTACCAAATTTAATTCTAGATCAAAGGTAAATGTAGGATAAAGTAGCTTTAGTTTGATTAGCGAAGTAGAAATCTTGAATAAGATAGGAAGTTTCTCATTTAATAGATAATAATGCTCTTCATTAGAGATAGATTTAGTCAGACATGAATTGGATATGACTATATTTGGATATAAAGTGATACAAATCCGAAAATTTGAACCTGAATCTAAAAATTACATTCATTTAATTTACCACATTAGTATCTGATCCGAATCCGCCAAACCCGTATTCGATGTGCTTGAATAAAATAATATAAATAATATAATTTTTAATATTAAAGTAGGGAAAATAATAAAAATATTAGTTTAAATATTTTGAAATATAATTTTGTAAAATATCATCTATTCGGATCAAATACCGATTAGATCACCCCACACCCGAATTCAATCCGAATATTTTTAGACATATATTCAAAAAGTCTGAACCCAAATCTAATTCGAAACTATTTTGGATTGGATACCGATAAGATTTATGGATATCGAATATCCAAACCCATCCATAATATTTACAAATATTTACTAGTAGCTTTGGAAAAAAATGGCCCTATCAGTTCATCTCAGATATTTTGTGTATGCTAACTTAGAGATACATAATCAACCATTTACATGACTGATAGAGCACTCTTAAAATAAGATTAAAAAAGTTAGGATAACTATACATCCAATCTTTATCTATAAAAAAAGTGAAGATAGCAACACTTTTTATTTTTTTACTTTGAAAATGAAGAGAGATAGCAACAAAAGAATTACTCCTAAATGTTTACTTGGGAAGGCAAAACGTCTATAAAAAGGCAGAAGTGGTGGTGAACTGTGATATAAGAAGCTCACATGGCTTCTTCTTCATGCACAAAAGTTATTTTTCATCTTGCTTGTAGTCTGATATTTCTGTTTTGTTTCAGCACAAAGCTAGCTCATGCTCAATATGGGGAGGAGAAGCCCTCCTCAAGTGGAAGTCCAGCCTTTTCACTGAGTCACCAGTGTTGCAGTCATGGACTTTGCCTCCTAACCATGGTTGCATGAATCGGAATCGGAATCGGAATCGGTTTTCCAGGGAGTCGGAATCGGAATCGGAATCGGTCTGAATCGGCCAAGAATCGGTTCAGTTGAATCGGTCCAAATTAATTTAATCGGTCATATATAATAATTTGACAATTTATAATATAAATATATTAAAATTGGGTATTGATGTTATTTTGATATTATTCTGTATATTATAGTTTCTGATATTTTTAAATATTTTTTAAGATTTTTTAAATTATTTAGAATTAATTATTATTTTTGACTCGAGTTAGACTCGAGTCAACTTTTAATTACGAGAATGCCACTCTTTACCACCGCCGCCGCCGCCGCCGCCGGCCCGGTCGGCGGCGAGTCTCGAGGCGGCGATGTCGGAGGATGTCGGCAGCCCGGTCGGACGAACAGTCAGCGGCCCGCAGCCGGCGGCGAGGCGGCCCGGAGCGGCGGCGAGTCGGCGGCGAGTCGCGGTGATTCGTGCGTCACAGCCCGATTCGGTCCGGCCACACTTCGGCGGCGACGTTGCGAGGTCGGCGGCGAGGTCGGTAGCCCGGTCGGCGGCGAGCCCGGAGTCGGGGAGCACGGCGGAGGGCGGAAACGGGGCGGCGGCGGGCGGACG
Source organism: Piper betle (assembly GCA_033002965.1). Classification (NCBI taxonomy): domain Eukaryota; kingdom Viridiplantae; phylum Streptophyta; class Magnoliopsida; order Piperales; family Piperaceae; genus Piper; species Piper betle. The sequence goes on along the minus strand of JAURVB010000090.1, from coordinate 18,364 downwards.
AGCGGCGGCGGCGCGGGGGAGCGGGTTTGATTTTAGGTTTTTAAAATCCAAATTACCATTTTACCCATGCTTAAATAATTTAATAAAAATCATACCTAGGGTATTTTAGTAATTTCATTAAAAAAACCGATTCCGATTTAAATCGGCCGATTCCGATTCCGAGTTAAATCGGTCGGAATCGGCCGAACTCGGCCGATTCCGAGGCCGATTCGGGGCCGACCGAGTCGGCCCCGAAATCGGATCGACATCGCGCCGATCCGATTTAAATCGGCACGATTCGTGCAACAGTGCTCCTAACAACTCTGCAAGCCCATGCAACTGGTATGGAATTTCATGCAATAAGAGAGGTAGAGTCACATATATTGAGCTCTTCAATTCAAGTTTGCAAGGTAGCCTAGACCAGTTCAGCTTCCCCACATTCTCCAAACTCACATATCTAAACATCTCTTGCAATAACCTTTCTGGTGTTTTGCCTCCATCAATGGCTAACCTTACAATGATAAGATGGCTCAACATTTCCAACAACTCATTGACAGGAGAACTAGATTCTTCTTTCTTTCCCAAATGGACCCAACTTTTCTCTCTTGATCTGAACTTCAATTTTCTTAATGGGAAAATCCCTGTGGAGGTTGGGCAGCTGAAAAACATGCAGGACTTTAATCTCAAAGGAAACCAACTGAGTGGATCAATACCACATGAAATAGGAAACCTCACAAACCTCAATTTACTGAGATTGGCCCTTAACAACCTGACTGGTGTAATCCCAATGAGTTTGGGTAATTGCCGAAATTTAAACTTTCTATACATACGAGGGAATAGCTTTACTGGTAACATACCTGCAACTTTGGGTAACTTGACCAAGCTTCTAGAGATGCTTTTGTATGACAATAAGTTGTCCGGTCCTATCCCTTCTGAAATTGGAAGCCTGGAAGAGCTTCAAATTCTCTACTTGTTCAATAACCAGCTTTCAGGTCCCATTCCTCCTGAGCTTGGCAATCTAAAAAATCTTGTCGACATGGGTCTGAATCAAAACAATCTCAATGGTTCTATTCCCCGTGAACTTGGAAAGTTGGTCAATTTGCAATTCCTATACCTATACGACAACGAGTTGTCTGGTCCCATTCCATATGAGCTTGAAAACTTGGTCAACTTAACTGATTTAGAACTCTCCACTAATTACCTTTCAGGTTCCATACCATCCAGTTTAGGAAATTTGGAAAATCTTCAAGTTTTATACCTGTTTGAAAACCAACTTTCTGGTCCTATTCCACACGAGCTTGAAAACTTGGTCAACTTAACTAGCTTAGATCTCTCCAATAATAACCTTTCAGGTTCCATACCATCCAGTTTAGGAAATTTGGAAAATCTTCAAGTTTTATAACTGTTTGAAAACCAACTTTCTGATCCGATTCCACCAGATTAGGAAATCTCGAAAATCTAGTTCATATGGCACTGTACAACAATAGTCTCAATGGTTCTATCCCTACCTCTTTGGTAACATGAAAAGCCTCACCGACCTTCGCCTTTTCTATGAATGAATTGTCGGGAGTTATTCCCGAGGAGATATCCAATCTCAAAAACTTGTCTGTGTTCGTGCTTTCTTACAATCATTTCTCAGGTTCCCTGCCGAGTGAGCTTTGCCAAGGCGGAAGGCTAACCTTTCTGTCAGCCGTAGATAACAGACTCAATGGTACAATTCCAAAAAGCCTGAAAAATTGCGTAACATTGGAAAATATTCGGCTACAAGGAAACAACATAAGTGGAAATATGAGTGAAGACTTTGGTGCATATCCAAATCTCAAATACATAGATCTAACGGGGAACAATTTTTATGGCACCATCTCAGCTAGTTGGGGACAGTCATCAAATTTGTCAACTGCTAGATTATCCTCAAACAAAATTTCTGGTACTATTCCGAAGGAACTTGGCATGTTGAAAAACTTGGAGGTGCTTGATCTTTCATCTAACCAACTAAGAGGGGCAATCCCAATGGAGATTGGAGAAATGAAAAAACTCGGAAGTTTGAATCTCAGCAGGAATCAACTCACAGGTTTGATACCTTTTGAACTTGGGAAACTATCAAGCATGGAAATACTTGATCTCTCCTCAAATAAGCTTAGTGGGAAAATTCCAAAAGATTTGATCGGATGCTTTAAGCTTACGTCCTTGAATTTGAGCAAAAATGTTTTCAATGGGACAATCCCATTCGAAATGGGAAATCTAGTGTACCTCCAGCAATTCCTAGACCTGAGCTACAACAATCTCACGGGAGAGATTCCCAGCCAGCTCGGGAAGCTTGATAAACTGGAATGCCTAAATCTTTCCCACAACCATCTTAGCAGATTCATTCCCAAATCTTTTGAAAGGTTGGCCAGCTTACAAGCGGTTGATCTGTCGTATAATGATTTAGCTGGTCCAGTTCCTGATATCAAAGCTCTCAATGGTGAATCCATAGTAGGCAACAAAGGTCTTTGTGGCCATCTACCAGGCCTGCCTTCATGCTCCTTCTCAGTTAGAAGTCCCCACAAAAACACAGCAGTATTATTGGTCATTTCCGTAGTTGCTGGTGCATTTCTTCTCCTGCTAATATGTGGAATTCTACTTAGAGTTCATTGCCAAAGAATAGGCACTGCAGCTCTTGATATCGCATGTGATCAACTATGGAGCCGTGATGTGAAGGTATCGTACCAAGAAATCATAGAAGCAACCGAAGGGTTTGATGACAAGTACTACATAGGAAGCGGGGGCACAGGTAAATAACATCGAATTGGACAATCCCTGCAGGAACGTATGGATACATGGCCCCAGGTTAGCACATAATATTTTTTTGAGTTTCAAGGCTTTCAATTATTCAATAACATTAGGTAGTACAGGATCAAAGTTGTGACAGTTCTAATGCTTGTTAATCTCTGGCTTGATAAATACAGAGCTGGCATACACCATGAGAGTAAATGAGAAAAGTGATGTTTACAGTTTCGGGGTGGTAACATTTGAAGTCATAATGGGAAGGCATCCTGGGCAATTTCTAGACTCTCTGTCTGTAAATACCAATAACTTTAACAATGACACCACGTTGTTTAATTTGTTGGATGAGCGCCTCACATCACCATCTGACGAGGTAGCTAGCAGCATTGTTTCCATGGTGATCATGGGGATTAAGTGTTTGAATCCCAACCGTGAACTTAGACCATCCATGAACCAAGTTGCCCAGGGTTCTTAATTCTAGCGGCAACTTCCAACTGCCAAAGCCTTTCCACATGATTAGCTTGCTCGATCTTTCGCACCATATCCGTTAGGAAAAAACAGATCGTAGCCTACTGTTTGTAATGTAGAAGCTAATTAGCCACTGCTGTGCTTATCTGCATGAAGCGATATAGTTTGCTTCTCACATGGTGCTTCTTTTCTTGTACACAGGAAATGTAAATAACCAAAAACCTAAAATAATTTCAGAAATTCTCTAATTCAGTATTTTTCTTTAATACATGTGTAATTATCTTAAGAAATATCATTACATATGTGCACTAATGAAAAAACGCATTTTGCTCAAGTAATTGAAGTAGTCATTACTTAGGACAGCATTACGATGGACTCTGAAAATCACATGTTAAAGATCACAGATATTGATTATCAATGATAAAAAAGAATTGCAGTAAACTCATTTGGGGAAGGTGCATTCCACAAACATATTTACACTAGATAAATTCTTTGAAACAGTAATATTATATTTTCAATAAGCTCGATTGATGTTAATCTTAGGGGGTAGAGTCTGTCAAGTCATATAAATGAATGTAACAATGAACAGTAATTTAACCAAATACTTTTTACAATTGTATGCATAATGTCCTCATGATCTCGCCAGATGACACCTTCCATGTTATTTTGACCTTTTCTAACCATAGAATTTTGCTAGTAATATCTATCCATAATAAAATCTATTCCGGATCAAATGTTTTTATAAGCGTAGAAATCTTGTATATGGAGGCTCATCATTCATGAAAGTAATATTTACTATCAGTTTCAACGCAGATATCTTCTTTACATTCCCCTGGGATCCAAAGTCAGCTACTTGTATGACACACACAGAGCATTCTACCACAAATAAATATTAGAATCATATAAGTTCGATCTTAATTAATCAAAAATCAAGATATCAGCACGAAGTTATTTTTTCATATTTTAGAAGCTCCATGCTTAAGTCCAAAATAATTTACTCCATGCTTAAGTCCACCCTCTATTATCCTTTGAGAATACGCACCCACCTTACACACTAGAGTTGACTTACTTTTTATATAACATGTAATATTTGGGTAGTAAAACAAAAAGTCTATAAAAAGACAGAAATAGGGTGAACTGTGATGCAAGAAACTCACATGGCTTCTTCTTCATGCACAAAAGTTACTTTTCTTCTTGCTTGTAGTCTGATATTTCTGTTTTGTTTCAGCACAAAGCTAGCTCTTGCTCAATTTGGGGAGGGAGAAGCCCTCCTCAAGTGGAAGTCCAGCCTTTTCACTCAGTCACCAATGTTGCAGTCATGGACTTTGCCTCCTAACAACTCTGCAAGCCCATGCAACTGGTATGGAATTTCATGCAATAAGAGAGGTAGAGTCACATATATTGAGCTCTTCAATTCAAGTTTGCAAGGTAGCCTAGACCAGTTCAGCTTCCCCACATTCTCCAAACTCACATATCTAAACATCTCTTGCAATAACCTTTCTGGTGTTTTGCCTCCATCAATGGCTAACCTTACAATGATAAGATGGCTCAACATTTCCAACAACTCATTGACAGGAGAACTAGATTCTTCTTTCTTTCCCAAATGGACCCAACTTGTCTCTCTTGATCTGAACTTCAATTTTCTTGGTGGGAAAATTCCTGTGGAGGTTGGGCAGCTGAAAAACATGCAGGACTTTAATCTGCAAGGAAACCAATTGAGTGGACCAATACCACCTGAAATAGGAAACCTCACAAACCTCAATCTACTGAGATTGGACCTGAACAACCTGAATGGTGTAATCCCAACGAGTTTGGGGAATTGCAGGAATTTAAACTTTCTATACATACAAGGAAACAATTTCTCTGGTAACATACCTCCAACTTTGGGTAACTTGACCAAGCTTCTAGAGATGTCATTGAACGACAATAAGTTGTCCGGTCCTATCCCTTCTGAAATTGGAAGCCTGGAAGAGCTTCAAGTTCTCTACTTGGATAATAACCAGCTTTCAGGCCCCATTCCCCCTGAGCTTGGCAATCTAAAAAATGTAGTCAACATAAGTCTGTATCAAAACAATCTCAATGGTTCTATTCCCCGTGAACTTCGAAAGTTGGTCAATTTGCAAGCCCTCCAATTATACGTTAACGAATTGTCCGGTCCCATTCCGGATGAGGTAGGGAGATTAGTTAACTTAACTATATTAGATCTTACCAGTAATAAACTTGTAGGTTCCACACCGTCCAGTTTAGGAAATTTGGAAAAGCTTCAAATTTTATAATTGTTTGAAAACCAGCTTTCTGGACCAATTCCTCCGGAATTAGGAAATCTTGAAAGTCTAGTTTACAAGGAACTGTACAACAATAGTCTCCCTGACTCCTTTGGTAACCTGAAAAGCCTCACCGACCTTCGCCTTTTCTTGAATGAGTTATCGGGAAGTATTCCCAAGGAGATGTCCAAGCTCGTAAACTTGTCTGTATTCATAGTTAGACGCAATCATTTCACAGGTCCTCTGCCCAATCAACTTTGCCAAGGGAAAAAGTTGACACATTTCTCAGCAGCATATGACAACTTCAGCGGAACAATTCCAGGAAGCCTGAGAAATTGCACAACGTTGGAAATAATTTCCCTACAAAAAACCAAAATTTATGGAAACATGAATAAAGACTTTGGCGTATACCCATATGTTCAATATGTAGATATTGGTGGCAACAATTTATCTGGTACAATCTCTGCTAGCTGGGAGCAATCACCAAACTTGATAACATTGAGATTATCCTCAAACAAACTCTCTGTCACTGTACCAATGGAACTTGGCAAGTTGAAAAAGTTGGAGGTGCTTGATCTTTCCTCTAACCAACTAACAGGGGCAATTCCTATGGAGCTTGGACACTTAACATCAATTGGAAGTTTAAGTCTTAGTGGCAATGAACTCACTGGTTTGATACCTTTGGAACTTGGGAAACTATCAAATATGGAAATACTTGATCGTTCCTCAAATGAACTTAGTGGGCAAATTCCAAAAGAACTGGTTGGGTGGTCTAAACTTATATCCCTGAATTTGAACAAAAATGTTTTGAATGGGACAATCCCATTTGAAATTGGAAATCTAATGTACCTCCAGAAATTCCTAGACCTAAGCTACAACAATCTCAGTGGAGAAATTCCTAGCCAACTTGGAAAGCTTGAAAAAGTAGAGAGCCTAAATCTTGACCACAACCTTCAGAGTGGATACATTCCCAAATCTTTTGAAGGGTTGGTAAGTTTACAAGTAATTGATCTGTCGTATAATGATTTAGATGATCCAGTTCCAGATATCAAAGCTCTCAATGGTGCATCCATAGAAGGCAAGAAAGGTCTCTGTGGTCACTCACTAGGCCAACCTTCATGCTACTTCTCAGTTAAAAGTCACCACAAAAACACAGAAAAAGTATTGGTCATTTCCCTAGTTGCTGGTGCATTTCTTCTCCTGCTAATATGTGGAATTCTACTTAGAGTTTATTGCAAAAGAATAAGCACTGCAGCTCTTGATATCTCATGTGATCAACTATGGAGCCGTGATGTGAAGGTATCGTTCCAAGAAATCATAGAAGCAACCGAAGGGTTTGATGACAAGTACTACATAGGAAGCGGGGGCACACGTGAAGTATACATGGTAGAATTGCCATCTGGTCAGCTCGTAGCAGTGAAGAAAATACACCAAAGGGAAGATCAGGATGAGGAGCTGATTGATAGAAGAAGCTTTCACAATGAAGTAACGACCCTCTTGGAGATTCGCCATCGAAATATAGTGAAGTTGTATGGTTACACTCCCCCATCTTCCACCATGCTTTTGGTCTACAAGTTCATGGAAAGAGGAAGCTTTGCTGGAATTCTATCAAGGAATGAAGATGCAGCAGAGGTAGATTGGAAGAAGAGGATGAATGTGGTCAAAGGGGTGGCAAGTGCATTGGCCTATCTGCACCATGATTGCATACCTCGAATCGTCCATCTAAATATCTCCACCAAAAATGTGCTCCTGGATGTTGATTATGAAGTGGGCATATCAGACTTTGGCATGGCCAGGCTGGTCAAGCCCAACACATCAAACTGGACCAATCCTGCAGGAACTATGGGTACATGGCCCCAGGTTAGCGCATATTATTTTTGAGTTTCGAGGCTTTTAATTGTTCAATGACATTAGTTAGTATAAAATTAAAGTCACAACAGTTCTTATTTTTGCAATTCTATTGGATTCAAATATACAGAGCTAGCTTACTCCATGAGAGTCAATGAGAGAAGTGAAGTCTACAGCTTTGGAGTGGTGGCATTTGAAGTCTGACTGGGCGGGCATCCTCGGCAATTGCTAGACTCTTTATCTGCAGGTACAAGTACCAATAACTTCAACAATGACACGCGGCTGTTGAAATTGTTGGATGAGCGCCTCTCATCACCATCAGACGAGGTAGCCAGCAGTCTTGTTTCAATGGTGATCATGGGGACCCAACCCTGAACTTCGACCAACCATGAAACAAGTTGCCCATGTCCTACTTCCTAGCAGAAGTTTCCAATTGCCGAAGCCTTTCCATATGATTAGCTTGCTCGAACTTTTGCACCATTTCTATTCCGCAAACATATCATAGCCTACTATTTGAAGTATAGTAGCAATTGTGTGGTCTTTAATTATCATGAAGGTAGAAATTGAGGAAAATTAATAAAAGCATGAAGGAGCGGAAGCCACCATGTTATATTTAAGATCGACAATTCGAAGAATAAAAAATAAGAGTGAGATGTGATGAAAATTAATTTCATGTTAAAGGAAATTCGACTCTAAAATAAATTTTATCTTAAGCTAAAAATCTTTTTCTTGTTGTTGTTTTACTTGCAGTTCTATTTTCTACCATTAATATAAGAAAATTCATATCTATGGGACGATACTTAAATTCATAATAATATTACTTATTTCGACCGTGTATACTTGCACGTTAGTGAAATTATTCGAACATTGAGTGCCTCACATCACCATCTGACGAGGTAGCTAGCAGCATTGTCTCCATGGTGATCATGGGGATTAAGTGTTTGAATCCCAACCCTGAACTTAGACCATCCATGAACCAAGTTGCCCAGGTTCTTAATTCTAGTGGCAGCTTCCAACTGCCAAAGCCTTTCCACATGATTAGCTTGCTCAATCTTTCGCACCAATTCCGTTCCGAAAACAGATCATAGCCTACTGTTTGTAATGTAGCAGCTAATTAGCCACTGCTGTGCTTATTTGCATGAAGCGATATAGTTTGCTTCTGACATGGTGTTTTCTTTTCTTGTACACAAGATATGTAAATGACCAAAAGCCTAAAATAATTTCACAAATTCTCTACTTCAGTATTTTTCTTTAATACATGTGTAACTATCCTAAGAAATATCATTATATATGTGCTCTAATGAAGAAACTCACTTTACTGAACATGCCAAGAGTCCATAGACTACAAAAAATAAAAGGAGAAACTACAAAAATCATAGTCCTCCAAAATGTGATTAAGTCAAAATTAAGTAATTTATTATTATTTAATATTATTAGGTGCTTTGCTACAGATAGTGCAATCTAATTAGCACTTACGGACGATATTACTTATATATAGTTGTCCGCCTTGGGGATCATGTCTTACGATTTGGTGGGACTGAAGCTCCTTTTCCGCACAAAAAAATAGTGCATTAAAAATAGAATGTCACAGGGCATAAAATAACACGTAGGAAGTTTTACATGGTTCCTTAGGGTTAAACTTAAATTCCTAAGTCAATATACAGTGAGATTGGTATTCATAATCTACTAATTTTTAATTTCTTTATAAATTACAAATTTTAGTGAAATTCTTGCCACTTTAATCCTTTGACTTCATACATAATTTATCCCTTGCAATGCTTTGATGAAGAATTTGATTTAGCATATATGACCCAAATTATGGAAAATATATTACACCGAGTTTCATGATGTGGCAAAGCAGAGTTTCGAGGTGATGGCAAGCTTTCCCGTTGGCGAATGTGGGCTTGTATATGTTCCTTTCAATGAAAGGGATCCAATGGCAATGACACCTTGGCAGGAGATAACCTGACTTGGCTAAACAAAGGTCTATAAACTTGCGACTTTCTATTTCTACCCTACTTCAATTAACACTTTATTTCTAAAATTCTGGCAACGGCAGCATCTAACTCTGGTAGGACTCCACCCAAATCTAAATATCACTTCACAGCTAGGGACAACTGGCATTGGTTGAAAAAATCCACAAAGTCAGCCTCTTGCAAGTGCTTTTTGTTTTGTTTTCTCCCTTATTAGATGGGTCACTTGCTGAATTTTTTCGGCCATGGAGGCATTGGATTCAAGGGAAACTCAATTTGGCCTTGTAGATCACTTCATTCGATTCACGTTGGATACCACGAAGGGGCCGGGGATGAAGGGTGTTGGTTAGAAAAATCCACAAAGTCGGACTTTTGCTACTGCTTTCTGTTCTGTTTTTTACCTTATCCCATGGGTCACGTCCTGAATTTTTTATGGCAACGGCGGTGACGAAATCCGGTGGGAATCGACTTGGGTTTGTAGATCACCTCACCAGTTGTATGTTGGACACCATGGTGAGGCTGGGAACGACCGTCGTTGGTCGAAAAAAGTCCTCAAAGTCGGCCTTTTGGTACTCTCTTCCCCTGTTTTCTCCCTTCGCTTGTTTTTCACGTCGCGCGCCAAGATCTGGGCTCCTCCAGCAATCTCCAAGCTTCAAAGTGGCGATGAGGGTCTCAATGGTGCTCTGGCTGCATTCTGGGTAAACAAAACTCGCTTCAAAGCAAACTTCCACGGTCATCCAAATTTTTGGCAATGCTCCACTTTAAAGCAGCAAGGATGGGGGCGACGACGAATTCCAGCATGGGTAGGCAACCACCCGACTTAACGAGGCTGTCGAAACTCAGGCAATCTCTTTCTCAACAACTAGAAACTTCGGCAATGTGAAAGCTTTCTCAATATCAAAACAGAGCAGTGATGCAAGCCACACCTTCCTTCGGCCAAAACAGAGTTCCGTCGGCCCCCTCAATTCCGGCGAGGCTCTGACAACCAGTAGGCGTTGATTCCGATTCCTTGATTCACTTCCTCGTTTCCTCGGAGCCGGCTTTGTTTAAAAAAGGGCCAACTTTGGTAGACAAAAGTGCTGAGCAAAACAGGGGACTAGGCAAAACAGGGGAATCCACCCATATTTTAAGATTGCTTCACCGGCTTCGCTTTGGACACTATGGCGGGGTCGGGAACGACCGGCTTTGGTCGGAAAATGGCCACGAAATATGCCTTTCGCTGCTATTCTGTTGTTATCCCTGTTTCTTCACAACAACACCGCCATGCCTGCTCTTCTATGGTGGGGTGTTTCGTGGCGATTTCTAGCTGATGGTGGGCTTCAACGGCGTCAGGGAAAGGCTTTTTCATGGATAGTGTTGTAAGGGCTTTAAGATGGTGGCCTTGGTCAGGTCCAATACAGTCGGGGTTGTTCGGAAACCTTGCTGGAAAATTGGACGCCGAACCTGCAAAACGGACATGTTATCCTCTTCTTTGCTGGCGGGTTTGGGCACTTTGGCAGGCAGTGTGGCTTTGACAGAGGCTAGACAGAATTGGAGCAGTATGGCTGTGCAGGGAAACTCTAAGGCTCCGGTGATACTTCAAGTAGCACTCCAGCGAAGATGCAATTGGCGGCTTTCTTTTCCTTCTGTTAATATTTGTTATTATGAATATTAATGATATGTAGTACATTGTTACACTTGGAACACTAAAGGAATTTCGGAATACAAACAGAGGTGACTGTTTGCTGTTCTATGGAAGATGAAGGGTTTTAAACCATCTCTATAAATAGAGACTCATTTGCCTTATTCTAAAGACAGGCCAAGACAAGAGAATACAAGATGTGAGAGCTAAAAGAAAAGGGATATAGAGATAAGAAGAAGGAACTATATTATTCACCATCTTAATCTTATACGGAGTATTGAGAGAGAGAAATCTTGTAATCTAAATAGTAGAAGTTGGGTGAGTAATCTTCTTGTACATCTCTATATGTTTGACAACTGTAATTTTTGGTTGAAGTAGTGAATTGTTTATTGTAGTCCTGTGATTTTTGACTCTTGAGTAAGGAGAGTTTTCCACATTAAATCTCTCCTCTTTTGGTTTTGTTTTATTTTGTTTCTCAGGCATTATTTTCCAATATCTTGTGTTCGCTATTGTTGATCTCTAACTTTAGGGATTTTTCTCAACAATTGGCGCCGTCTATGGCAATTTTCATTCAATCTGATCTTGATTTAAGTAGGAGTCATAGTGAACACTTTCAAGACTCAGAATATTGAGAAATTTGACGGAACAAATTATCAATGGTGGAGGATGCAGATTGAGGATAGGTACAACTACATCAACCGATTGTAGGTACCAAGCCGGATTTCGGACAACCATTTGGAGTGGTGACGGGCGCTTCAGACAAAGCCGCGAGCGGTATACTGTAGTAGGAGGCTGTGGTGCATTGTCTAAGAAAGAAGAAATCTCTGCGACATGCAAAGAGGCAGTTCTTTGGACTTCGCCAACTTAGAAGGGACGCCCATGTTGCCGCCCTCCAAGACCAGTCTCACATACACCTTCGTCTCCTTCAACCTACGCAATGATAGGCTGTTGGGGGCAGTGTGGCAGGCATTTGACACGTAGGTGGCGGTGACCGAGTTCTCCTTCAAGAAAGTGAATGGCGTGTCTGATATGAAGATCGACAAGTCCCATACTGTACCCCCACATAGTCACTGGTAAGTACGGGTTGGTGATGGTGAGGATGCTCCTAGCACCGAGAGGATCGGGGATCATTGGGCCGAGGGTGCCGAAGAAGGTGATGCAATGTGCTGGGATTGCCCATCTCCTTCGACCATGGAGGAAAGAGGTGGAGGCGATCGTGGCGGCTTCAGCCCAGTGAGCGCGGAGACTAGCGCGGTGGGTGGCGCAAGGAGCAGGAGAAGTGGGTGCTCGTTACCAAGCTTGGTCTTTGGAGCACATCTACCTCCACTCGCTGCCGGTGAAGGAGCACCTGATCGTGGAGACCCTCCTGGGCCTGGTGCTCAAGGACAACGTCATGAAGGTCATGCCAGTGTAGAAGCAAACCCGTGCCGGGCAGCGCACCAGGTTCAAAGCTTTCATCGTCATCGGTGATGGCAGCGGCCATGTCGGATTCAGCTTCAAGTGCAGCAAGAAGCTGGCGACGGCATTCCGAGTGGGCGATCATACTTGCTAAGCTGTTGGTGATCCCTGTCCGGAGGGGTACTGGGGGAACAAGATTGGGCCACTTTCACGGAGGCTGATAATGAAGTTTTTTTCATATCTTGTCTGGTGGGTCAGTAGGATAAGGTGGAGAAAAAGGTTAGAGGCTGGGTTGCTGTAGCAACTACCTACACTTTTGTGACCATGGAGCTCAGTCTCAATGGACATGGTGTCCGGATTCCCTAAGGTGAAGGGAATGTGAGCAAGGTTAGTGAGTCGATTTTCTAAGTACTCATATTTGCAGCAATACCATAGGAGTGCTCAGCCGAGATAGCTGCCGAATGGTTCTTCAGGAACGTGGGGAAGTACTGTGATCCTAACCAACATTGTTACAGCTAACCATTCTCAATCTGACGGGCAAACTGAGAGGGCAAATGCATTGAGACATTTCGTCATAGCCAGCCAAAAGAGCTGGTTGGACTTCTTGAGGTGGCGCAGTTTTGTTATTAACTGCATCGTTTTCAGCTAGGGAGACTTAGTCCTTTCGTTGCTATGGGCTACCAACCTCTTACACCATTAGAGGTTGCTCCACAAGGAGGTGGAGTATGGTGTACAACTGCATGGGATGCAGTGGATTCATTGGCCGAGGCAACGAGCAGAATGAAGAGATATGCTGACTCAAGGGCATTGTCATTCAACGTGGGGGATTAAGTAAAGCTGAAGCTCAAGCCACTAATTTGGGGAAAATCAGACGTACCAAGGTGCTTCGGGTATTTGTGTAAAGGTACAATGGTCCTTGTGAGATGGAGAAGGTACATGTGTACAAGCTTCACCCAATTTTTCAAGTTAGTTTTCTCGAACTTTTTGATAACTCTGTAAAAGAGTTATTATTCAGTGCATTTTATATCGAGTTTTTGTCATGTTTCAAGTAATTATTATGTTAATTGTATTAGTTTAAGAGTTTATTATTTATAATTAATAATACAAGAAAGCATTGTGGTTATAGTGTAAAATGTGCTAATTAATATTGTTTTATTAAGGTATAAGAGTTTAGAGAGTGACTCGGTACTGTAGTGACTCAGTCAGGGTAATGTAGCATGTGGGCCCCACTTGAAATATTTGGGTGGATCTTTTATAAACTTAATTAGGGTTTTATCTAAAGGAGAACAACAAGAAGAGACAGCACGAAAGACAAGAAGAAAAACGAAGAATTTGGATTAGAAGAAGAGACGCTTTCTCGAAAAGGGTTTTTTCTTTATTTTGATTTACTTTTTTTTGTAATTAAACAATGCCTTTCATATCACATATGAATTTCTTGAGTTTAATCGAATACTTTATGGAGTAATTCTTTTCTGGGATTTTCAATGACATTTAGTGCATGAATTAATAAAAGTTATTAATTTTTATCTATGTGATTGTGATGTTGGATTATTTATTTTATTCTGTTCATTAATGCTATCATTAGACTGGCTACCTATTGATTGATCTAAAGATTTGATCTTGTCTAGAGATAGAAAGATTAAATGTGTTAGTGAAAAAATAGCCTTTGTTTATCTATTTTAGGTGATTCACATATGAGATAGAGATATACTTATATGTCTTGGGTAACTGTTAAGGGCAGAACTTAAAGTATCATTTGCATACACAATTTCATAGAGATATAGGAGTTGGGTGCAAGTGATAAGTTTATGGTGAATCTAAGAGATGTCATAAATAATTAATTCTCGTGGTTAATAATCCAAATATGTAATTCATAGGTAGAAGTTATAACTTTAATCATATGGAGCACTAAGTGATATTGAAAATCCTAGGTTTGTCATCTTGAAATTAATCTTTGATTTAAATATTGCAATTTAGATTTGTTTAGCTTTAATTCATAATTTAATCACTCTTTAAATTTAATTCTATTTAAGTATAATTAATTAAATTAGTTTTCGTAATTAAAATTTTTTAGTAATAATTCCTCGTGGGACGATACTCTCTTATCACTTTTATTACTTGATTCGACATGTGCACTTGAGTTATAATTTTCACATCACCTTTCCATGAGGATTTGGTTAATCCGAGGAGAGCTCATCCAAAGAGAGCTCCCCCTACTGTCCAGCAACTTGGGAAGTAAGTAAGGAGGATTTTGGAGTATTGGCATGTCAGCTTGGGGACTTCAAAGGATCGGATGGAGTTTGTATATTGATGCAGGAGAACCGGAGTCCTATGATGAAGCCATGAGTGACAAAGCTCATCTTAAGTGGGAGTTGGCCATGAAGGATGAGATGTTATCATTGGAGAAGAATCATACATGGGAGTTGGTGAAGTTGCCACCAAAAAGGGAGGGTTCTACAAAACAAGTGGAAAGTGGAACCGAGATGCGAGGCTAGCTAGGAAAAGAAGAGGGACTAGTGGCAATTCGAGAGCAAGGTCAAGAAGTGCTGTGGAGGACTATCATGGAGCTAGTTGGCGGTTCTTCCTAGTCATCCCATGTCCAAGACAGATAGTCGGTGCTATCCAAGTGGTTGAAACAACTTACTAATGTTAATCCTTGTTAGAGTTGCAGGCAAAGATCAAGCTGCGGTGCATGGAGTGTGTCAGGTGACCAAGGCGTACTAGTGAGTTCTTGGATTTGGAACGAGCAGAGTACCGGTACTCAATGGAGCGCATCGGCATTATGGTCGGTAAGGAGAGTACCAAGCATGTCGGTATTTGGGCAGGAGGAATACTTAAAGGCGTACGAGTTCCAGGTAGTAGTTCGAGGGGTGTGATGACCAAACACCAGGCCGAGCAGCAACGATCACATATCAGCAGAGTGAGGTTGATGACCGAGTGTACCGATATAAATACCAGGCATGCCAAGACGAGCAGCGAAGCAGTACATGGGCAAGCACATGTGCATGGACGTGACCGAGCAAATTACCAGGATTACGGTATTTGGGTCGAGTTGCCGAGTAGTGCCGCAATGCTGGTATTTAGAGCGTGTAGTTTACTGGAAGTGCCAAGAGAGATGGGACCGCTGGCCGAGACTGGTTGGGTCAAACCAAGAGGGTTCGACCATGCAGCCAGTATGCACCGAAGGATATGCTTGAGGGGATTTGCTGATACGGATGAAGATGATTTCGATGGAGAGATTGAAATCAATCCTTAGTCAACGGCAGAAGTTGGTTGCAACTAATTCCAGAAGATATGCATGATCGACATGGGGATAAGCCTCATCTGCGTGGAGATGAGGATGCCAACGTTAGATGCAGGTTGTTGGAGACGTGCATGAGATCTGCCCGGAGTTGTGGACAAACACAAAGGTTCTATATAAGGGGGTGTCCTTTTGTGTAGAAAGCAACTTTGGTGATCCTGCACTAACATGCAGGTGATGGACTTATGCAACGAACAAGTGGAGGAAGAATCAAGCCTGGTGTGTTCCAATTGGACTTCAAGTGGGAGATTGTTATTATTTGTTATTATGAATATTAATGATATGTAGTCCATTGTCACACTCGGAATACTAAAGAAATCTCAGAATACAAATAGAAGTGACTGTTTGTTGTTCTATGGAAGATGAACGGCCTCAAACCATCTCTATAAATAGAGACTCATTTGCCTCATTCTAAACACAAGCCAAGACAAGGGAAGACAAGATGTGAGAGATAAAAGAAAAGGATATAGAGATATGAGGAAATATATTATATACCAGTTTAATCTTATATGGAGTATTGAGAGAGAGAAATCTTGTAATCTCAATAGTATAGGTTGGGTGAGTAATCTTCTTGTACATCTCTATATGATTGACGGCGGTAATCTTTGGTTGAAATAGTGAATTGTTTATTGTGGTCCCATGATTTTTGATACACGAGTAACGAGAGTTTTTCACGTTAAATCTATGCTCTTTTGTATTTATTTTATTTTATTTCTCAAGAATTATTTTCCCATATCTTGTGTTCGCTGTTATTGATCTCCAACTTTGGAGATTTTTCACAACACCTTCGTAGGAGCGGCATCTTTTTCACATGGGATACGGCCTCGTGTTTATTGCACAATATCCTTCAAAGGATTTGTAACAATAAAAATCTTTTTCTCAGAATCTCTCAAAATTTAGCCACGGGAATGGATAAGTTTAATTCTTTGCAAACAATAGTGTAACTTTAAATCTCCGTTTCAAAGCATAATAATTGGAGGTATTAATAGAGAAACACGAATACTTTTTTATTACACATTAAAATAACATTTTGCTCATATTTGAACCACAAACTACCAAACCGGACTCAAGAAAGCAAAGTTTTAACCAAGCCAGGACGGAATAGTATCCACAGTTAAGGGTACTCTAGCAAAATAACTGAATACAAATAAATGATAATTATAAATTAGTATAAGACCCAAAATCTCTAATCTCCAAATTCTAGATATTAAATAAATAATGTGTTCCCCGTAACACCAACTACCCGAGAATGTACTGTACCTGGCAGTCCTTAGAACCAAACTTCTAAAATTTAGTGTGTACTCAATCTATAAAGTGGCAAAGAAGAAATCAAACCTTGTCTGAGTTTGTATTCAAACCCAGGAAAGGGTTAACTATTTGGGGTATGTTGTCACCGGCAAATTACCAAAAATAAACACCCACGCAACCGATATGTAGTCACTTAAGGAAAAAAAGAGGATGCAAGTTAAAGGAGGTAATAAGGTGGAAATGGTTTGCACATTTGAGCCTCGTGTTATTCTGTTATTAGACTCTAATAAATCTCATCGTTTTTATAGTTACTTAGAACTTAGACGCTTGATTTTATGAGATCGCTTCGATTTAATAATTAGTGGGATATTTCTTATATGGATTTTTTGCTTTAATGGCACATAATATTAGTGTTGTTCAAGGTCTACACATAACCGTTATAAATTTAATTTAAAGGCCCTGCAGGTTGCCACATGTTTTCGCAACCAAGTTCATCCTTTATCGGAGCTTTTGAATCGATGAAGTACAGAGCAATAGCCGTGGGGTGCAGTTGTTGTGTCCCCCAACTTCTAGGTATAAGCTTCTAACACATTGATAAATGAAAACAACTAGGCATCTTGCTATGCGCGTACACAATTTATATTGTTGATAAGCTTTAATTTTATAGTTAAATTTTCGTTTAATAATGTTAGGACAAACTATAAGAATCTAACATCTTGAATATAGATTCCAATTGAATTTAAAGACAGATCCAAATGAAAGAGATAAAATATAATAATTTGATTTATTATTTTGAGATAAACAATAATAATTTATTTTTTTATTTTTTATTTTTATGTTTTGATTTGTTAAATCTCCTACTTTTAATCAGAGGTCAATATTGAGTTTTCCTTTTGTTAATAATAGTAGATATGTTGCCCTCTTTAAATGAACCAATGAATTGAAAATTTGATATATAATGTAAAACCCGCGACTCGAGTCAGGGTTTTATAGTCGTTAGCCGGTCGGTTTGACCGTGGTTCGAATTGGTTTAGCTTTCAGAACACGTGTGCAGGGCCGATGTCGACCGTGTGCACGTGCTATGAGGGTTTATGTATACCCAAGTATCGATGATAGCGTCAGATACGCATCAGCAGACTGAGTTATCAGTAGATATGAGAGTATACAGTTGATGATTTTATTTTATTTTATTTTTATGCTGTGACCGTAGAATTAGTTAGGCCGAATAACGCATTAGGACACGTTAGATGGTATTCGGGTGGGTTATTAGTTATACGACATGTCATTGGATGTTGTGATATTTTGTTTGATTTTATGGGATTTTTCCCAATTTTTCTAGATTTTTCTAGGATTTATTTCGAGTCGGTTATCATTCTTGACTCGAGCCGGTGTCGAGTCAAGTCTTAATTACAACCTTGCCACCCCCTTTACTTCTCATCTTCCTCCCCCAACCCGCGTTTTCACCGCCGCCACCCTGAGATTTCTGCCACCGCCGTCG
>JAURVB010000089.1:30000-49716 GCA_033002965.1 Piper betle | reverse complement strand
GCTATGAGTTCAATTGAACAAAGGTACACAAAGATAGAGAAAGCATGTTTAGCTTTGGTGTTTGCTTCACAAAAATTGCGACATTACTTTCTTACACATGAAGTGCATTTGGTGGTACACGACAATCCTGTTCGATACCTGCTCCAACAACCGGCCTTGTCGGGAAGAGCAGCAAGATGGCTTTGGAAATTAATGGAGTTTGACATCAAGTGTGTCACACAAAAAGCAGTAAAAGGTCAAGCAATTGCCGAGCTACTCGCCAACCATTCGGTTCTACCATCCGAGAAAGAAGAAGAAGTCTTGTTCAACACGGATAAGGAACTACTGAAGTGGACTTTGTATTTTGATGGAGCAGCTGTGGGAATGCGTGGAGGAGCAGGACCTACTGGAGGAGCGGGAGTTGTCTTAGTAGAGCCTTCAGGGAAGATGCATTTACATGCTTATAATTTGGCATACTTTTGCACCAACAATAGCGCAGAATACGAAGCAATGTTGCTTGGATTGTTGCTTGCAAAAGATTTGAAAGTGGAATACTTGCTAGTTCGAGGTGACTCATTATTGGTAATACAACAAGCCGCGGGGAATTTTGAAGTTAAGGAAGCACATTTGGTAGTGTGCAAGGCGCGATTGATGCAATTATTGAAAAATTTCAAGGAAGTAATGTTTGAACATATCCCTCGCTCTACAAATCGCATGGCAGATGCACTCGCCGTATTGGGATCAAGATTCATTGCTAAAGGAGAAGTGATAGAGCCAATTATCTGGTTTGCTCGTCATGATGCGCCTGCTGGTGCGGTTTTGCCTTCAAGTGTTGTAGCTGAAAGCTTCGCACTAGAGGAGTTTGAGGATTGGTATGGAGATATCATCAACTTTTTGGCACGCAATCAACTACCTAGTGATCGATACAAGGCTCGTGAAGTACGACGAGCCTTGTAATTTCAAGGATTGTCAAACTCCCGATTGACTGCCAAAGAATTAAATTTTCTTTTTAAAAATAAAGAATATTTTTTAATATTGCCAATCGGTGAAAAAATCAAACTTAATTAACATAAAAGAGAAAAAATACAAATTATCTAAGAGATCATCACTTGAAAAATCATAATATATTCAACCAAACTTCTTTAAAAATTAATTAAATAAGGGCGACCAAATCTAGCAACCACCGGCCATTAAGTATCTTAATAAAAAATTAACTTTGTTTTTTGTATTTAAAAGATGAAGATGGGGCAAATGCTAGTTGTTAGGTCTAGTCATTAGCATCGCATTATAAGAAGGAGATAGTTTTACGGGTATATTAAATATTTAATTTTTATTTCAATAATTATATACGATCAGACTCAGACTCAGACTCGTAATATAAAAATATATATTTTTATCACCGGGAAGAAAAGCTCAACTTTAAATCCAATAATTAGGATTTAAGATTTAGGATTTAGGATTATCAATCAATATTTAATACTCAATGATCATGTTGTCCTGGGCCCACGCCTCCTACATGGCACGCATGAAAAAGCATAAAATCAGAATTATCGTGCGGTTTGTTTGTTTGGTATTGGCTGTGAGGGGTTGTGGATCAAAATCCAGCGGCCCGCTGGATCACGCTGCATGCCGGCGTATGATCTCGCGTATGATCAGAAAAAGCGCAAAATCAGAATTATCGTAACAGCTTTCCTTAGATAAAAAATACGTATGATCTGGCGTATGATATCTCCCGCTGCCCCGCGAGGGACGCATGCAAAAAAACACAAAATCAGAATTATGGCGAAGCGGATTTATCTCTTAGATACCCACTGCCGCGGGGGACGCAAGCGTATATTTATCTCTTAGATACCCACTGCCACTGCCGCGGGGACGCAAGCGTATATTTATCTCTTCTTAGATACCCACTGCCACTGCCGCGGGGACGCAAGCGTATATTTATCTCTTAGATACCCACTGCCACTGCCGCGGGGGACGCAAGCGTATATTTATCTCTTAGATACCCACTGCCGCGGGGGGACGCATGAAAAAAGCGCAAAATCAGAGAATTATCGTAACAGACAAGGGGCGAAGAGTATGTTCTCTTAGATACAAAAATACAGCCCTTTCCTTCCCGCATGCCAAGGGCCAAAGCGTATGCTCTTAGATAAAAAATACAGCTTTCCTTCCCGGGTAACGCAGGAGAAAATGGCGCCGTCGTCGTCGAGATCGTGGTGCGTGGCGTGCATGTACCTCCAGGGGAAGGGCACGCAGGAGTGCCTGTTCGAGCCCTACTGTCCGCCGGAAGACCCGCTCAAGTTCTTGATGATGCACAAGGTGTTCGGGCCGAGCAACGTCACCAAGATGCTCAGCGACATGCCGGCGCAGGACCGGCAGGACGCCGTGAGATCGCTCTTTTACGAGGCCATCACCCGCCTCAAGGACCCCCTCTCCTCCTGCTTCGCCGCCATGTCCGTGCTCGAGCAGAAGATCCGCCATCTCCACTACCTCCGCGACGAGCTCTCTGCTTATATCCGACACGCCGCGTCCTACGCCCTTCCCCACCACCAAAACTCAGGCTGCGGCGGAGGAGGAGGATGGGTGGCGGGACGCCGTTCGGCATCCCCTCCAGGCAGCAAACCCAGCAGCTGGTCCTCCACAACCAGCATATTGCCGCCGCCATCTCCAACTACAAGCAGCAAGTGATCGCCATCGTTCCAATCCGATTTGATTTCGATTCGTGATTTGTGCATTTTCTTGATCTGTAGATGGTTGTGGTGTTTCGTGGGTGCAAAAATGAATTGTCACGAATTCAGACAACATTTATCTATCGGATTCGATTATTTGGTTAGACGATTCTTGTGATCTTGATCGTTTTGGATTGTTATGTGTAAGATTTGTGCGGTTTTGGTGCTTTTGGTGTTCTTGGTGATTGTGGGTGTTGGCAATAAACGTGATTCGGTTTCGATTTCGCGATTTGTTCTTTTGGTTTGCCCCTGCGGTTTTGTTTGTTTTGGTACGTACTATTGATTGGTTGGTTGTGGGTGACGTACGCGATGGATCAATTGTGGATGCAGTCGATCGTGATTCTATTTCGTTTTCGCGTTTCATTTGCACTGTTTTCATGGGTTTGGTGCTCTTCTGATTGTTTTGGGGAATGAACATGATGGTTGATATTGTGGGTCTCGGCGATCATGAACTTGAATCGTCTTCGTGATTCCATTTTGCCATTTGTTGTGATGTTGGTGTTGGTTGGTGGGGTTTTGATGGTTATAGGGTGTGCTCTCGTGGTTGTAGGAGAAGAGGAATTCGATGCTTAGCGGCGGGGCGGGGAGCATTTTAACGGTGGCGCGTGGGCTATGCAACCTGATGAGCGTGATGGACGGGATGCCGTCGTCGAGCAACAACCCGTTCGGGGCTCAGCCGGCTGAGTCGGACCACCAGAATCCCCAGGTATCGCCGGCCACGGCCGGGGCGTCGTCGGTGCACCACCACCATCTCTCTTTGCAGGAGCAACAGCAGCTGTACTTGCAGCAGCAGCAACAGCTGCTGTACTTGCAGCAGCAACAGCAGCTGTACTTGCAGCAGCAGCAGGCCGGGGCGTCGACGGTGCACCACCTCCACCTCTCTTTGCAGCAGCAGCAGGAGGCCCAGGAGCCGGCGCTGCATCCGAAAGACGGCGAAGACGACAAACACAGCGCCGGGCCGTCGAGTTGAACAGTTGCGTTGAATGCCCGCCTTTTAAATGTTAATCAATAACACACTTTTTTCTTTTTTTCTTTTTGCGTGATCGAGGAGGTTGCAAGGTTTCCTGCAACATCCGATTAGAAACTGTGACATGTTCTTTGAAATTAGGAGAAATGGCGTAGATAATTAGAATAGTGTAGTACAATGCTCAGGCCTATTTGTTGAGAAAAACATATTTTATTTTATTTTTTAGTTACTTCTCTTTGAATTCAATTTAGCTGTTTACACATACTTCTGTGTTCAAGTCGGTAGACCAAATAATCCGAATTCAGGACAAGGTTTTATTTTATTTTTTTGAAGGAACCTCATCCATTCTAAGTTTTCAAACAAATCAAAAAGAGTTTAAAAACAGTCTCTCGATGTCAGTTTAAAGACGATAAATTTTTGAGCTCTTTCGACGTCGTAAATGGGTGAATAGATCCTACACTCCTACTACTCAAAATAGCACAGTAGTATACGTTCATGGGGGATTGAGTGGTGGTCCTCTGGTAGCGTTATCCATCACTCGCTCGTCGTTACGACGAGACACACCGGGTCAATTATCAATTGTGACATGTTCTTTGAATTAGGAACTGTGACATGTTCTTTGAATTAGGAGAAATGGCGTAGATAATTGTTACCTTTTCATGTTTATAGTACGATGCTCAGGCCTATTTGTTGAAAAAAACATGTTTTATTCTTTTTTTCTTTTGTTACTTCTCCCTGAATGCAATTTAGCCGTGTACCCAATGCAATAGTATGTACTTCTATGTCAATGTTAATAAATCCACATATAACTTCCTGATTCTTACAATAGGTGATTATGGTTCTCAAAATTATAAATAATAATCACAGCAAATGCGAAAAATATATATGTGAATAATAATTGAACTTATGAGCTTGACTCGAATTCAAGATAAACAAGTCGAATTTGAGCTTGCTCACTCAATTATTACCCTAATGAAAGTTGAGGAAGATCACATTTTACGTAAATTCCTATGTTATTGTCCAAAACCCATATATTCTATGTCAAGGAGGCTAAGGGAGGATTTAATTTGGACTATATTTTTGTGTTGGAATATTTTTATTTGTTTTAAATGTAGTCCTCTTGGGGATGCTTAAACTGCCATTCTACATTTTGTCTGCTACTTTAAAAGAGTTACCACCAATGTTTAAGGCATAGATTATATTGTTCTCCATGTCTTAGAATTACGAAAAAAAATGTTGGCACTAAGTGAGACAAACACTGTATTGCTTAGAAATTTACCATTTGACCAATATGTGTGCTTAGCTAATATGTCTAGATTCAAGCTTAATTTAATTAGAATAGAATTGAAGCCAACTAATTGGTTTTTATTTATCATAATTTTTAACAAAATTATAATTTATTAGTTAATAGTTTAATTGCTTAAAAATTTTGTAATGCAGGTTAGCCATGCACAAAACTATTAAATTATATTCACAAACTATCTTTTTGTTGTGTGTTTTTAGTAGATTTAAGCTTAATTTAAAGTGGGGTGCCCTCCTCAAAATAAATCCTTGCTGATCCTTATCTTCCCTTATTTTATTTTTTGCCCTACTTTATCTCTGTTTAGAAAACCTTTATCCTTTAGAACAAGAGAACCGCTTTGCCATCCAAAGGACCAGCATAATATGGCCGATGCAGCCTTCCATCATCCCCTCCTTCTCGGCTTGCCTATACCGACTCCTTTGGCGTCATCATTATATCCACCTCATCAGCTGCCATCCCCATCTCCTCCTCCGCCGCTATTATAGTCGCCATCACCACCTTCTCTGCTCGGACTTGGCCAATAGTTCATATTGATATGTAGGCTATTCTTTTAGGTTATTATTAGATCATTGAGTTTGATTTTTCTTTTGAATTTGAATTATTTTTTAATCTCTAATTATTTGTTTAATTTTAAGAATTTATATGAAGAAATATTTTTCAATGACTACGTTTGTATCTAATTTATAATATGATATAAGTTATATCTAATTTCTGTATTAAGGGATATTCATGATTGAAATTTGTTGAGAACGTGTAACCAACATGGATATTATGGCCCTCGGAGCTAGGTACAACGGGGTGTTCATGATTGGTCCAAGGCAATGAAAGAATTGAGTAGCTGCAATCTTTTTATCCGCGTGTTATTATCTTCTATCTACAAAATTTGGTTCAAGGCTCTCTTCGAGATTGGGAGCTTGAAGTCATTACCACCGTTACTACTAGCAGTCAAAAAACAATGGCTACTTGAGAAGCTGCACTTGAAGAAGACAAAAATTGAAAAATATGACAAAATTGTATCAATCGATCAAATGCCTGTTCATACCACCTGATTCAATCGAGTTTTACACTACTGAACCTCCAATTATTCTCTACAAACCTAACATGCCGCCCAAAATTTATCTAAAACAGAGCCACCCAGATTCTACCCTTCCGGAGGAAGAGCCACCCAGATTTTTCCTTCCCATCTCCATTTTTGGAACCAGCCACCTCCGTGGGCGACAGCAGCCGCCGTCCCACCTCAACAACGACGCCATGTCCGGCACGGGGAGCGGCAGCGGCGACGACTCCGCCACATCCGGGGCCGCCGCCTAGCCCTCGCCCGTCGGCGACCTCGCCCCCGGGCCGAACACGGGAAAACCAGCGGCCTGCGCCAGCGGCTGCGGCCGGAAGAGCCAAGCAGCGCGTCGAGGGCCAGAGCCATGGGTCAGAGGAGGTGGCCGGCCATGTCGCCGGCAAAGGCTAATGCTGCAGTTCCGAAATCGGCGCCGGCGTCAGCGGTTGGGAACGAGGACAACGAAAACGGGTTCGGGGCGGAGAACGAGGGAGACAACGGGGTGTGGGGGTGGGTAACGGCATTCCGTTGCATGTGGTTGAGGGTCGGATGTTGCAACGGGCCGTGGGCGGGTGAATGGTTCAGGACATTTGTTTTTCTCCCGAGGAGACGATTTGTCAAACTCAATTTTGTTCATCGGTTCGGCCATAAATTTAAGTATTGTATTCTTTCATTGTCTTTCAATCTGATAGATTTAAGCTTTTATAGTATTTTAATTAGTAGGTAGTTTTTATAGTATGGAATTTTTGTAAAATCCAAGCTTTTATTAAAAATTTTGCTATTTTTATCGGTATTCCATAAAATATTAATAATAAAATATATTTTTAACATTTAATAAAATATTTTAATTATAATTTTAAAAATAGCTCACTTCAATTGAATTAGACATGCCTTGTACCACTTAGAAATCCGGTATGGTCATGACCGGTTTAATATTTAAAACTATGGGTTCGAGTTTGTTTATTGTCTTTTTAATTTTTATTTGAGACATTTGTGCATAATAACATTAGATGAAATAAATAAGCTCATTATAGCATGTTAATGAAAAATAAATCTTTTGTTGGGACTAATATATTAATTTAGTTTAGTTATCTCGTATTAGCTAGTTATCTCGCCTACTTCCACGACATGCATAGCCTCCACTCCACCGCCCTCCTCCTCAATCTCCGGTTCTCCCCGCCCACCGCCTTCTCAATCTTAATAGTTTTCTCATTGCACAACAGTTGCTCAAGAAAGTGTTAAAAAAAAAGCAATGTATGTATGATGTAGGTGCTTAAGTTTTGTTTTTAGTTGTAATTTTGGGGAGTAGCTGAGCTTTATTATTTTTTGCTGTTGTTCTCTTCTGAAAATTGGCTTCTATTACTGAATTGCTATTCTGCATATGATAAAAATAGTTGTATAATTAAACAATTTGGGATTTTAAATGCAATTATAACTACAGGTTATGAATCAAGTCAATAATTATTTTAGATGCTAGGAACCAAAGTCTGGAGGTAGAATAAGAATCTATTAGGAGACAGAAGAAAATTTTAACAGTGATAACGTTTTTAGAAAGAGTTATTTTTAACTTTTAAATTTGTATATCATATTTTGCTTCAGCTCATTAATTTTGGAAATTATCTGCATTTCTTGTTTATACAAGTATATCTTTTGGTGCATATCTGCATATTTTCATTTTTTTACAAAACCTGCTTGTGTAAGTAATCAAAATCTTCCCTTTCTTTATTAAAGGACCCAGCTGACAAACGCCAAATTCATATGTGATGACAAGCTGAAAGAACTTTTGGAAGTAGGCATCTCATTACATCATCACATCAAACCACAACAATGAGTAGTCGTCATATTTTGGTTGAATAAAACCTTATAATAGAGGACAGTTTTTCCTTCTCCTGTATGCAATGAACTCCCTTCTTTCTCACCATATCTTTGTCAAATTCCAATTATGTACGTGAAATATGTAACAAGGCCGTTCAAAGTGGGTTTGGTTGTGCAAAATACAAGAGTATGTATCTTGTGACCAATTACACTGTAGTCTTGTTTTGTCATCCCAATTCATATCTAATAATCCAAGACATATAACT
This sequence comes from Piper betle, assembly GCA_033002965.1. Classification (NCBI taxonomy): domain Eukaryota; kingdom Viridiplantae; phylum Streptophyta; class Magnoliopsida; order Piperales; family Piperaceae; genus Piper; species Piper betle. Next base: position 41,609 of record JAURVB010000089.1, on the reverse strand, counting down.
AAAATCCATTTGCATTTGAAAGAGAGAAGAAGAGGAAGAAGAAGCTCCTCCTGGTAAGCCAATTTGCCCACCCTCTTGCAAGGGATTGAGCAAACCAAGACATGCAATAGTCAATTCTCCCAAATTCAATTAACTTCAATTATCAAACATGGTCCAAAATTTGCCGCATGTGAGGATGAGATCTTGTCCAAGCGTGTCTGAATTCTACCATGTTGTCAAATCATCCTCTCGTTGAAACACAAGGTTGAAAATATAGAAATAAAATTAGTTAACCAGCAGACCAAACAGTTAAGGAATAATTGACATAAAAAATCATGCGATCAAAACAAGAAAACGAATTCATGATTTGTTTTTTATACCCCGACTCTGATCCTATGAACATTATGATCTGCTACATGATAGCTCCAACATAAACATTTTCCTGTATGCTATACAATGGAATCATTATGCATACTGCTGTCAGCTAAGTAACCAACATTATTCCATCCAGAAGTTTGCACAAGAAAAATATGTGCTGCAAAACTCCTGCTCTGTGATGAGTTAGACCTGGAGGCTGGACCCTGCCATCTCAAGGAAAAAGTGCAATGTCACACATCATTTAACCTATACTCGCCAGATCGAATCTGACTGAAGCCTATCTTTACCAACTTGTTGCCGCGAGGATAGCAACAACTGACATCAAAATCAGTCGGATTGATAAGAAACAATCGGCAAAAAATGAGGGTTGTTGCCAAAAGGTGTACGTTTTCCACGGACTGCACTTGTAGAAGAAAACATGGAGGGCCCAGTCCTGTGAATTTGGAAGCTTCATGATAAGATTGTCCAGTATTACTGGAAAGCCAATTTATGTGCATTAAGTCCAGAGTTAAGCTAGAAAAAGAGGATGTTCATCAAACCAAGTACTAGTTTACAGGTCTCGCTTTGCCAGTTCGGTTTGAACTATTCCACTCAGTTGAAGGGACCACTGAATCCTGCATACAATAAAAAATAAGAGATTAAGATATATATATATATATATATATATATATATATATATATATATATATATATATATATACACGAGGAAAGGGAGCCTGTGCTGCAACACAGCGAGCTTCCCTGTACTTAAATTTGGATCTAACCGTCCAAAAAGCATCTAACGGTTAAAAAACAATTGGAAAACCAATGATAAAAAACTTGTGACGAGTTCTCCATCTCCCTCCCCCTTCGCCGCCCCCGCCGCCACACCTCCGTCGCCGACCGCTGCTCTCCGCCTCGACTTCCGCCTTCCTGACCGACTCTGGGAGTGGGTTATCAGCAAAGATGGGCGGCGTCCAGGTTTCGAGCCGGAGCTGTAGCCCGCCTCAACCCCGCTGCCTCACCATGGTCTGCATCCCCCTCCCCGCCGGCGTCGTCGAGCTCGGCTCCACGGACCTCATCTTCCATAGCTCCGATCTCACTTCGAGGCCGCCGACGACCCCGCCCACTTCGACGCCGCGCCGCCGACGAAGCTCTCCTACTTCGATGACATGCATCGCCTCCACCCCATGGCCGCCCTACTCCTCAATCTCCAGGTCTCCCCGCCCACCCCCTTCTTAGTTTTGTATGATTCCTGCTTTTGTATGATTTTTTTGTTAAAATCCTAATTTGATGAATGCCTAAATCTTTCCGGCCTGAAGCTCACCCTTGAGCTTGTCAAGGAAGTGCTGGGAAGGATTAGCAACGGCGGCGGCGTTGCTCTGGCTTTCTTCAGGTGGGCGGAGAAGCAGCGTGGTTTCAAGTACACCACGGAGAGCTTCCATGGGCTGGTCAAGGCTTTGGGTAAGATCAAGCAGTTTAGGCACGCGTGGAACATGGTGGACGCCATGAAGATCAAAGGCTTGCTGACAAAGGAGACCTTCCTTCTAGTCGCTCGACGATATGCCCGAGCGAAGAAAGTGAAGGAAGCCATCGAGACGCTCGAGAAGATGCCCAGGTTCGGGCTTGAACCCGATGTGTCGAATTTTAATAATCTCATTGACATTATCAGCAAATCCAAGCATGTTAGGAGACCCAAGAGTTCTTCAATGAGATGAAGAGGAGACCACAAGGTATAATACCTGGTATTCTCACGGCAGTCTGTTTCTTTCTACCTACTTGTGAGGTCTTTGTTTTCATCGGGGAGAATTTCATCTTGACTTTTCACACAATTTCCTTCCTATTACTAGTGACTAATCACTGTCCATTTGAAAAGAAGTTTCTCTAGCCTTTGAAGTTTTCACAATGGATATGTCTTCAACCAAATTACTTGCTTCTCTTTGCAGCTTGTTATAGTGATATATGTGTGGGAGCCATTGCTTGCCGCTTGGAGAAGAAAGAAGGGGCAGTTGTTCGGGTTTATATAATGACTCTTGGTGTTTTGGCCCCATACCGTGGATTGGGTGTCGGTAAACCGCATTATCCATACCTTTTTTTGTTTTTGAAGTTCCATTTCTCTAATTTTCTTTTAGCTCGGTTTGATAATGTCCAATTTCATTTTAATGGCCACTTTTACAGCTATTCTATTTTTCTTGCAATATTTTAGATGAAGCGTGACTATTTAGTTTGTGTCGATTCTCAGACCCATTTGGCTAAAAAATCAACAGTACATGGTGTTTGATCCATACTTCTAATTTTGTTGAACCAAGTAGCTGGATTAAGGCTAAAAGTAACAAAGACCAAATTGAAGGTAGTATGACCATACGAGTAATGACGGTTGCTTTGTGAGAGTTCAGTATTTCAATTTTAGGATAGTAAAAAATTTATTTTGGGAACGATTTTGGTTGGTCCAAACTTAAACCTAGTATTATTAGGTCTTCATTAATAGAACACTGTAAGGCCCAATTAACTTAAGCAAATCAGCCTCCCATTAAATATCTTAAAGGAAGTTTTGTTATTTTAAGAATAAGTGGGCACTCTTGTATATGCTTCTCTAGTTATTTATCGAATCTTACAGCCGATATTACCTGTTAGACCTTTCAGAAGATTATTTTCCTTTCGTTAAATGTTTGAATTGTCTAATGTAAATTTAGTAGTTGTCTAGTGTGATATTCTTATCATGCCAGCTTTTTTAAGTGTGTGGGTTAGGTTGTTTCCATTTTCATTGTCGATTATAACACTCTGGGTTTATGTAGGAACAAGGTTGCTGAATCATTTTTTGGAAGCCGCCTCAAAGCAAAATATTTCCAAGATCTACTTGCATGTGCAAACTAACAATGAGGAGGTAATAAACTTCCACAAGAAATTCGGTTTTGAAATCACAGAAACCATACAGAACTACTATAATAACATCACCCCACCGGACTGCTATGTTGCTACAAAGATTATTGCCCCAGCTCAACCCAAAAGTAAGCCACATTCAAGTTTATTGGGGTTATGCTTCAGACCATGTTACGTTTAGCCATGCTTTTAGTTATCCTTCATTTCAGAGAAATACTCAAGCATGAGCTATTTCATTTGCAACGAAGCTTCTATTTTATTGTACTGAAACTGGTATCAAGAATAATCTCTGTTCATTTTCTGGTTAAACGTAGTATAGGTTCATCACTTTAATGTTTTATTACCTTTCCTACTCTGTAAAGACTAGTTTCTAACCGGCATGTGGCAACTATCTGCTTCCAGCTGTTCAAACTCATCCCCAATCAAGAGTGCCAGATCAATCACTTGTTTAGCCCCATAAACAAATGATGACCTTAATAAATACACGATCTGCAGTTACATTCCAATGGCCTTGATAAACACAACCTGCATACAGCTCTGAATAACGGCTGGCTTCTTTTACAAAAATAATCGAATATAAAATACTAAATTACCATAAAAATTTCAATCCTCTACAAGGTACCATATTGAAAATGTCCAACTGGAGAAATACAAGAACTTACGTTCGCTAATCCCAGACAGAGATTTCAGTAAAGAATTTTTCCAGATCCAACATTCTAGTCTACTTACATTTGATTTTATGGATGACTGTACAACATTAAAGAACTAAACAAGTTCATCGCTTTAAAACAAAACTATATTTGCAGGTTTCACTAAATATGTAAAACATCTGGCACCGGCAACTTCTAATCTGATTGATGGGTCTGATCATGTTCAATGAAATCAAGAGCTGCTTCTTTTGAAACAACGTCTACACAACTAACTCTGTTCCTGTGTGTTACCGCATATATCTTATCTGCAACTTTCACCAGCTCAGGGCGGAACGTGGTGGTAATAAGCTGAGTATTTGCTGTGCCAGCCTCAAGCCGTATCATGTCTATTTGAATGCAGTTAAGTTCACAAGTGATAGAAATCCCTACATTTCATTTAATCAATATCTACTGAATAATGCAACACATTTACGCCTAAGTTGTCTACACCCGAGTTGTCTACAAACAACAATGCCCTTCTATGTGGCTCTGGCTTGATCGCTCTAGAACCAAGAATCCTCTCCTGAATGTATTAAAATCAGCCACCTGAAAGGTATTTAGTAATAAAAATCTTCAACAACACAAGCAAACCTAATGCCCGAACATATATAACCAGTAGGCAACTCAGTCGGCAACTCAATAAGCACCCACCACGGCATTTTAAATAGGCAACTCAGGAAGGGGACCTCTAGCCTTGGACAGCTCAAAAAACTTCAAAGCATCATCCAATCTTTGATTGCAGCCTAAACCATTGATCAGGGTGCAATATATGTGGGGTGTTGGATTGATGTTCTTCACCTCCATCTCATAGTACATATTGATTGCTTCATCAAACTTCTTAGCTATACAATAAGCATGTATGAGAATCCCATATGCTACAGCATCAGGTTGGAATCCTTCATCCTTCATCTCATCAGACACATCTTTCAACCGTAGCAAATTCTGCATCTTCCCCCAACTTTGGAAGGGAATGGTGTAGCTCTTGAGATCAGGCGAGAAACTTCTCTTCCTCTTCATCTCATCAAAGAACTCTTGGGGTCTCCTAACATGCTTGGATTTGCTGATAATGTCAATGAGATTATTGAAATCCGACACATCGGGTTCAAGCCCGAACCTGGGCATCTTCTCAAGCGTCTCGATGGCTTCCTTCACTTTCTTTGCTCGGGCATATCGTCGAGCAACTAGAAGGAAGGTCTCCTTTGTCAGCAAGCCTTTGATCTTCATGGCGTCCACCATGTTCCACGCGTGCCTAAACTGCTTGATCTTACCCAAAGCCTCGACCAGCCCATGGAAGCTCTCCGTGGTGTACTTGAAACCACGCTGCTTCTCCGCCCACCTGAAGAAAGCCAGAGCAACGCCGCCGCCGTTGCTAATCCTTCCCAGCACTTCCTCGACAAGCTCAAGGGTGAGCTTCAGGCCGGAAAGATTTAGGCATTCATCAAATTAGGATTTTAACAAAAAAATCATATAAAAGTAGGAATCATACAAAACTAAGAAGGGGGTGGGCGGGGAGACCTGGAGATTGAGGAGGAGGGCGGCCATGGGGTGGAGGCGATGCATGTCATCGAAGTAGGCGAGCTTCGTCGGCGGCGCGGCGTCGAAGTGGGTGGGGTCGTCGGCGGCCTCGAAGTGAAATCGGAGCTATGGAAGATGTGGTCCGTGGAGCCGAGCTCGACGACGCCGGCGGGGAGGGGGATGCAGACCATGGTGAGGCAGCGGGGGTGAGGCGAGCTACAGCTCCGGCTAGAAACCTGGACGCCGCCCATCTTTGCTGATAACCCACTCCCAGAGTCGGTCAGGAAGGCGGAAGTCGAGGCAGAGAGCAGTGGTCGGCGACGGAGGTGTGGCGGCAGGGCGGTGAAGGGGAGGGAGATGGAGAACTCATCACAAGTTTTTTATCATGAGTTTTCCAATTGTTTTTTTACCGTTAGATGCTTTTTGGACGGTTAGATCCAAATTTAAGTACAGGGAAGCTCGCTGTGTTGCAGCACAGGCTCCCTTTCCTCATATATATATATATATATATATGAAGGATGGAAAATCAGCAATCTGTATTACTCATTCAGTTGCATGCGGGAGAATTCATTTATGTATCCTGAGGTTTCTTGAATTTGTGAAAAATTTCTTACAAATTGATGTTCTAGAAGCACACTAGCAGAAGGTCTACCTGAAGGGTTCATCCGAAAGCACAGCTAAAGAAAGTCCTTGCCTTCTGCAGATAAGTTTGCAGGTATTGACGGGGATTCATTTTTAAAAACCTTGAACATTGCAGCAGCCTAAATTCGTAAAGGAATAATTTTGTTACATATAAAAGCATATAATACTAAGATGCAATAGCAAAGATAAATTTTAAAGAGAAATAGATTGGAGTTGACAGAACTTTTTATTTACATGTAATGAAAATGACCTCTCCATCCTAGAGATTAAAGAGTTTCTCGTAGCTAATTCTTACCCCTTCATATACATTCCAAGGAGGTTTCCCTGTAAACATTTCATTAGTAGTACAACCTAAGCTCCATATATCAATGGCCAAGCCATATCCTGCATCTTTCTGAATCATTGCTTGCATGACCTACAAGAAGTGACAACAATAGAAATTGAACTAGCAGTTGCTAGTACGTACGAGACTGTTCATTGTTTGGAGAATAGTGGGGTGAAGAATCCTGTTCGTTCCAAAGTCATTGGAGTTGGGACCTCCGACAATGCAAATGACCGGGAGGTTCTCGCTGCACGCGCCGGCGATGGCGTTGATGATGCTCAGCCTGCCAACGGTGAACGTGATGATGCAGGCGCCGACGCCTCTCGCTCTTGCGTACCCGTCGGCGACGTAACCGGCGTTGAGCTCATTGCAGCAGCCGACGAGGTTGAGCTCCGGCTCGGCAGCGAAATGGTCCAAGAGGGCGAGGTTGAAGTCGCCGGTGGGACTACTTAATTATAAACCACAATTCCGAATTGATCTTATCACTTACACCTTACAACTCTATTACCAGATTGCTTTCTTAGCAGAAGCTAACAACCATTTTAATACCCATGCTTGCAGGGATGCTAATTGCTAATTAGTTATAGGCATGGGATTTAGGAACCAACTTGAGTTCATGCAGGATCTAGCTCCTAATTCAACTTACCAATTTTTGTGACGTGGTTTTGACACTTTTTTTATGTTGTATAAGTGGAATTTAATTCATACATGGCTCAAACCATATTTATTCTAAATCAGATCACATATTTTTATTTTGGTATAATCAGTTCCAGCTCATGGGACTAAAAACCCAAAAGTTTATTTTTTTCCAAAATTTAAAATAAAAACAATTAAGCAATAGCTAGATTTCCTAATTTTGTTAATCAATTTAACTAAATTAAACAAGGCTATGGTTAATCACTCAATCTTGCATGGGAACATTTCCTTATCCTATATAATTTTATACATCTGCGTTTACTTTTAAGAATGTTTTGAACCCTCATGTACGTCAACGGCCAAAGAATGTATACAATTATTTATTTATATATAGCCCTATGTACGTCAACAGCCAAAGAATGTATACAATTATTTATTTATATATAGCCAATGATCCACCTCAATTTCAACCATTTTTTTTTATAGTATAGCTTTAAAATATTATAAGTATTATTACTTTAATTTATAGTAAATGATTATTTGTTTTCCAAAGGCTAGTCAAGGATGATTTATGTTTATGAAAGAATGTATTGAGTTGTATATGAGATCATGCACTTGAATCGTCTTTGTGATTCCATTTCGCCATTTGTTGTGATTTTGGTGTTGGTTGATGGGGTTTTGATGGTTTTAGGGTGTGCCCTCATGGTTGTAGGAGATATCGAATTCGAGGTTAGGCATGGACGGCGGCGGCGGCGGGGCCGGGAGCAGTGTGATGACGGTGGTGGATGGGCGGTACAACCCGATGAGCATGATGGGCGGGATGCCGTCGTCGAGCAACAACCCGTTCAGCGCTCAGTCGGCGGAGTCAGAACAACAGAATCCCCAAGGGTCGCCAGCCACGGCCGGGGCGTCGTCGGTGCCCCACCACCTACAACAGCAGCAAGGTCAGGTGGCGCCGGCCGTAGATGGGGAGTCGTCGGTGCACCACCAGCACCACAAATTATCTAGTATATCATCACTTGAAAAATAGTAATATATTCAACCAGACTTCTTTTAAAAAAATTATATAAGGGCTTGCTACTAAGTATCTTAATAAAAAATTAAGAGGCAGTCTTATTATTATATTAATTCTTTTATTTTTATTTCAGTAATTATACACGAATAAACTCGTAATACACAAAAAATATATTTTTTATTATTAGATAAAAAGCTCAATTTTAAATCCAATAATTAGGATTTAAGATTAGCAATCAATAATCAATGAATCATGTTGTCCTACGCCCACCCTCCTACGTGGCACGCATGAAAAAGCACAAAATCAGAATTATCGATAAGAATTAGCAATAGCACCGCAGCTGTCCGGCCCGCCGCCGGGGACGCCGGAGAAAATGGTGATCTCGTCGAGGTTGCCCTGCGGAGCATGCAAGGTTCTCCGGCGGAAATGCACGCAGGAGTGCGTGTTCGCCCCTTATTTTCCGCCAGAAGACCGGCACAAGTTCTTGACGCTGCGCAAGGTGTTCCGGCCCAGCATCATCGCCAAGATCCTTAGAGACCTGCCCGCGCAGGACCGGCAGTATGCCGTGAGCTCGCTCATGTACGAGGCCAGCACCCGCCTCCTCCACCCCGGTGAAGGGTGCACTGGCTACATCGACAAGCTTGAAAAGTACATCGTCATTCTTGAGCAGTACATCGACAAGCTTGAGCAGCAGATCCTCCACCTGAACAACCAGATCGCCGCATTCTCAGCCCTTCCCCACCCACACAACTCCGGTGGGAGCGGAGGAGGAGGAGAAGTGGGCGGCGGGACGCCGTTCGGCATCCCCACCACCCTCGTCACCTGGCCGCAGACCCAGATGCACCTCCCGCAAAACCAGCAGCAGGCCCTCCACAACCAGCATATTGCCGCCGCCATCTCCGACTCCGAGCAAGTGATCGCCGTCGTTCCAATCCGGTTTTGTTTTTTTGTTCGTTCGTGCGTTTTCGGTTTTTTGATATTTTTGGATTGCTGAATGTATTTGTGCAATTCTGACGGTTTTGCTGTTTTTTTTTATGTCGATTTGATTTTGAATCGCGACTTGTGCATTTTCTTGAACTGTAGATAGTTGTGGTTTTTCGTGGGTGCAGACATGCATTATCACTAATTACGAACTACTACCAGACAACATTTATCTATCTGATGCGATTATTTCGTTGGACGATTCTTGTGATCTTGATCGTTTTGGTTTGTTATGTGTAAGATTTATGCGGTTTTGATGCTTTTGGTGTTCTTGGTGATTGTGGGTGTTGGCCATAAACGTGATTCGTTTTCGATTTCGCGATTTGTTCTTTTGGTTTGCTCGTGCGGTTTTGTTTGTTTCGGTATGTACTATTGATTGGTTGTGGGTGTCGAACACGATGGATCAATTGTGGATGCAGTCGATCGTGATTCTATTTCTTGATTTGCGCTGTTTTCATGGGTTTGGTGTTCTTCTGATTGTTTTGGGGAATGAACATGGTGATGAACATGGTGGGTCTCGGCGATCATGAACTTGAATCGTCTTCGTAATTCCATTTCGCGATTTGTTGTGATTATGGTGTTGGTTGGTGGGGTTTTGATGGTTATAGGGTGTGCCCTCGTGGTTGTAGGAGATATGGAATTCGAGGTTTAGCATGGACGGCGGCGGCGGCGGGGCGGGGAGCAGTGTGATGACGGTGGTGGATGGGCGGTGCAACCCGATGAGCATGATGGGCGGGATGCCGTCGTCAAGAAACAGCCCGTTCGGCGCTCAGCCGGCGGAGTCGGACCTGCAGAATCCCCAGGTGTCGCCAGCCGCGGCCGGGGCGTCGTCGGTGCCCCACCACCACCTCTCTTTGCAGCAGCAACAGCAGCTGTACTTGCAGCAGCAGCAGCAGGGCCAGGTGGCGCCGGCCACGGCCGGGGAGTCGTCGGTGCACCACCACCACCTCTCTTTGCAGCAGCAACAGCAGCCGGGCCAGGTGTCGCCGGCCGGGGCCGCGGCCGCGGAGTCGTCGGTGCACCACCACCACCTCTCTTGCAGCAGCAACAGCAGCTGCTGTCCTTGCAGCAGCAGCAGCAGCTGTACTTGCAGCAGCAACAGCAGCTGATCTTGCAGCAGCAGCAGGGCCAGGTGTCGCCGGCCGCGGCCGGGGCGACGTCGGTGCACCACCACCTCTCTCTTTGCAGCAGCAACGGCAGCTGTACTTGCAGCAGCAGCAGGGCCAGGTGTTGCCGGCCGCGGCCGGGCAGTCGTCGGTGCACCACCACCACCTCTCTTTGCAGCAGCAACAACAGCTGTACTTGCAGCAGCAGGAGGGCCAGGAGCCGGCGCTGCATCTGAGAGACGCCGGCGACGACAAAGACGGCGCCGGGCCGTCGTGTTGAACAGTCCGGTCGATTGCAACGCATTGATCTTTCATATGTTAATCGGTAACACACTTTTTTTCTTTTTGCGTGATCGAGAATGTTGCAAGGTTTCCCGCTAGACTTAGAAACTGTGCCATGTTCTGGGAAATAACGAGAAATGGACATTCCGATTGTTACCCAGAAAAAACCACCATCCGATTCCGATTCCTTTTCTTTTTTACAAAAAATAATAATACTACATATTTTTCTTTGAAAACCAATAGATAGACAGTATATGACTAAAAATAGAAAATCATTAGGGATGGAAATATGATCACCTTTTCATGTTTAACCCTATATGTCATAACGCATCTATTTAGAGTCCTACGATGCTCAGGCCTCTTTGCCGAGAAAAAAACATGTTTTATTCTTCTTTTTTTTTTGCTTCTTTGTGAATTCCATTTAGCCGTCTACTCAATGCAATATTATGTCAATGTTAATAAATCCACGGAAACTTCCCGATTTTTTATGTCGGTGATTATGTTGCTGAAAAGGATAAATGAAAAAATATAGTAATTATAAGGTGCAATAATCAATCATTATTTATTACGTGAAGTGAAATTTAGGGGTGCTAATAGTTGGATTGAGCTTGAAATCGCTCGATGTTCGGTTCGGTCTCGTTTGAGTTCGAGCATTCAAGCGCACGAGAGTGAGCACACCTATATTTGACTTAACTCAAGCGCGATAATTTACATATGATACCCTACATGATATAGTTTTTATAACTATATAAAATATTAAAAAATTAATAAATTTAATTATTTGATATGAAAGTTTTACATGATAATACATTGATTTTGTTTCGAAACAAACTGTTTGGCATAGAATTGAACTGAAATTAAATTATTTTCGCTTTCATAATTAATTTTATTTCACGCTATCTATGAAAAATATATATGTGAATAATAATCAAACTTTTGAGCTCGACTCGAAATCAAGACTAACAAGTCGAATTTGAGCGTGGCTGAACTCGACTTGACTCACTCAAACAGCACCCTAATGAAAGTTGAGGAAGATCACATTTTATATAAATTTCTATGTTATTGTCCAAAACCTGTACATTCTAACCAGGCTAATGGTGGATTTAATTTCGACTATATTTTTGTGTTGGAAATGTAATCCTTTTGGGGATGCTTAAACTGCCATTCTACGCTTTGTCAGCTACTTCAAAAGACTTAACACCGAT
>JAURVB010000089.1:0-27500 GCA_033002965.1 Piper betle | reverse complement strand
AGGTCCGTTTAGGACTCGTTCTCTGTTTTACGCTATTCTATTGTGTATCTGATTTATCATGTGCAGGACGAGTTAAGTGGCATTTTATCGGATCCCACTTAACTCGGGCCATTTAGCCAATGGTTTTTTTTTCGGATTAATAACCCTCGAGGATGAGATCCCTTGAGTTTGTTTTCGAACTTCAGGTCCAGCTCAAGTTGCCTTCGGGCCTATTGTATAAATCCCAACCCAGGCCTATATATGTATAGTTTTCGCGTTTTCGGTGAGAGATGGGATGAGGGTTGCTTGCGGCCACGTCTTCAGATACGGGCGTGTGCTCGGAAGAGCGGGCTCTGGAGCTGGGGAGAACCCACTTCGTTCCCGAAGGATCCGGACAACTCCACCTTTTAGTTCCTCAAACCCGGAGAAGTGTGGAGGTTTACGAGTACTGCAATGCAGCGCATGTCTAGACTTGTGGTTCAAAGGGTACTGAAGGTGACTGCCTGAGAGTGCTCGGCCTTTGTGCTCAAGGCCAGGAGTAATATGGAAGGTGCAGAGGGCGGTAAGGAATGAGATTTGATGCGAGAAGCGATAGAGAAATGGCCAAGGTATGAGAATGAGAAAGAAAGGGGACGCTGTCGACCAGAGGGCGACGGCTCCCGTATGTGCCTTGATGAGAGTTCTTGAGGAAGTATATGGTTTTGATTCAACAGGAGAGTTTGCTCTCCTGTGCCAGATTGATATTAGTTATTTTCTGGGCCGGTAACACTCGTTACTGACGATTTTTCTATATATATGTAGGTGAGGAATGCGAGCGATGAAAGCTGTCGGGACTGCGGAGGAGCAGCACTAAACCACGCACACATGTACCTACCACGTGTAATCCATAATGATGGTGTGTTTATCGCTACGTGAATGATAATTTTGATGTGTTTGTTCGGATGAATTACTTGTTATGAAATGAACAGGTAGATGTGAATGAGTAGGGAGCCTTGGAGTTCAGACTCGGCTCAGGTAAAAACGAATGAGATAATGATTGAATGTCGCGGTAGATTGTTATGTTTTGTCGTATTTTGATAAAATATTTATATACCCTTGTTGTGGACAGGTTGGCCCTTATTGCACTTTTAGGGGAAACTCTGTCCGTTTTTCCGTAATAGTATATATTTTCTTTTGGTTTCTCATTTGTTGTTTTGTTTTGTCTTTGCTTGCACGTCATGTCATGCATGTAGGACTCCGTTAGAACTCAATTGTTCCCATTCATGCATCTCATGTTTGCATCTCCATCTTAAAACGCCGAGAGCAGATCCGGGTCGGCTTAACCGAACCCAGTAGATTAGCGAACGGTTCGGTCGCCGGTGACATTTCTGGGTCGGTTCACGGGTGAGCCGAATGGGGGTGTTACAGCAGTGGTATCAGAGCCAACTCTTGGCATATGTTCTCTGATACCAATAGTGGTATAAGAGCTAACCCTTGGATGACTAAGATGGTAGATGCATTACAGGTTACATGTGTGCCGAAGCTGCTCCGAGCTGTTCCGACAGGTATTTTTCTGTTTTAATGTTTTTGATTGTAGATTTCCTTACAAATCGGTAGTGTGACAGGCGAGTAGACTAGAGCAGGAACTACTAGCAGGATGGTCACACAGACCCGTCAGACACAGATCAGGAGTCCATCTCCTCCCATGCCCAGGCAGGACAGCCCCAGTCATGGTCACAGCGACACAGCTTCCAGTCGACCTAGGACCACCATGCCACCAGCAGAGACGAGTGTACCGGTAGTCAGCTAGTCGTCGTACGGAGAGCCATCGCCGAGATAGTTGACGTGACAGTCACCGCAGTGGGAGTAGTCGACAGGAAAGGGATGCTGCGATAGCTAGGCTAGTTGAGGTTCAGATGCAAATGCAGCAGAATCAGGAGGAATTTAGGAGAGAGCTCAGACAGATAGCTCTATCAGTGGCTAGAGCAGAGAAGAGACCAGCCGTGGATGAAGAGGCGCAAGGAGAGCCAGTAGCGCCCGTGGGCCCTCCGCCGCCGCCTCCTCCTCCACCGCTGCAACAGGGAGCTACCCCCGCAACAGCTCCTCTGGTTGCCCCACTTCAGGCAAGGATGAGATAGGACACCAGTGGACCCGCGATAGCAGGTAGCGGGCAAACCGTAGGGGGAGTGGAGCAGTTGGAGGTGACAGTGTACCAGTCGGTACGGGATCACAGTTTCCCCGATATGAGCAAGCAGAGGGATCAAACAGATCTGTAGACGTGAGGAGTTTGGAACTGTGGCAATATGAGAGGTTCGTGAAGAATGGTGGACGACCTTTCTTTGGGAAGTTGGATGCGGAGGAGGCATTCCTATGGATATCGTTGGCCATAGGAGTGTTTGATAGTATGGCATGCCCCGTAGAACATAGAGTGCACGTTGTCACAGGAGCATTCCAAGACGAAGCGAGGATATGGTGGAGTTCGGTGCAGAATTCTGTATTTGCTCATCACCAGCCTTAGGACATCACTTGGGAGGAATTCAGAATTCGACCAAGGATTCATCAGACCGAGTGTTTCCCCTTGGGGCGCACCGGTGTTATTTGTGAGGAAGAAGGATGGAAGCATGCGGTTATGCAAAGATTACAGGATGCTAAACCATGCAACGGTTAAGAACAGATACCCTCTTCCTCGTATTGATGATTTATTTGACCAGTTGAGCTTAGCAGTCATCTTTTCGAAGATTGATTTGAGATCAGGATACTACCAACTGAGGATTAGAGCAGAAGACATCCCGAAGACTGCGTTCAGGATGAGATAAGGACACTACGAGTTTCTGGTCATGCCGTTTGGATTGACCAATGCTCCAGCAACATTTATGGACTTGATGAACAGAGTGTTCAATCAGTACTTGGACCAGTTTGTGATCGTCTTTGTGGATGACATATTGGTATATTCTTCGTCTAAGGAAGAATATGCGCAACACCTGAGGATTGTGTTGCAAACACTGAGAGAGCATAGGTTGTATGGGAAATTTTTGAAGTGCAGTTTCTGGTTGTCATAGGTGAATTTTCTCAGCCACATCATCTCAGCATCAGGCATCTCCGTAGATCCAGCTAAGATAGAGGCAGTAGTGCAGTGGGAACAACCGAAGAACACCTACTTCTGGTGGAATTCTCCTACAACAACAGCTATCATGCCACGATTGGAATGGCATCGTTTGAAGCACTGTACGGCAGACCATGCAGATCCCCAGTGTGTTGGGTGCAGGGTAGCAAACCAGTGGTAGTTGGGCCAGAAATGATAAAGCAGACACAAGAGGTGGTAATGAGGATTAGAAGAAGAATGAGATCAGCTCAAGATAGACAAAAGAGTTACGCAGATCAACGCAGGCGTGAGGTTCATTTCGCATTAGGAGATCACGTTCTCCTGAAGGTCTCTCCGACTAAGGGAAACACGAGATTCGGGATGCGAGGGAAACTCAGTCCGCGCTATTTTGGACCCTTTGACGTGATTGAGCGCATTGGACCACTGGCATATAGGCTAGCATCGCCTCCTCGCCTATCAGCTATGCATGACGTCTTCCACATGTCAATGTTGAAGAAGTATCACCCTGACAACTCTCATGTTGTCAGCTTCAAAGAGGTAGAGCTGCAACTGGACCTGACGTACCCAGAACATGCAGTCCAAATCGTGGACCGAAGAGTGAAGATTCTCCGAAGAAAAGAAGTTCCCCTAGTACGAGTGCAATGGACCCGACGAGGAGTTGGAGAAGCTACGTGGGAACGAGAAGATGAGATGAGAAAGCGATACACGGAGTTGTTCGAGCAACCAGCTCCACAACCAGGTACTACGCCAGCATGTACATTTAGATGAGGAACATGGTTGAAACTTCCTTGGTTAAAATTTCGAGGACGAAATTTTTCTAAGGAGGGAAGGTTGTAAACCCGTGACTCGAGTCAGAGTTTTACGGGAGTGAACCAGTCGGTTCAACCGTCGGTTCGAGTCGAGTCAGCTTCATGGACCGCGAGCTGAGTTGAGGCCAGCTGTGAGTTATGAGCGATGAGGGTCATGTATGCTCAAGTGTACGATGATAACGTCTAAAAAATGATGAGAAATGGGTTATCAAGTATATGGAGGTATACAGTATTGATTGTTATTTTTATTTGATCGTAGAATAGTTTTAGGCTGAATAACGTATTAGGACGCTTTGGATTATATTCGGGTGGGTTATTAGTTATAGAACATATCATTTGGATGTTGCTGTGTTTGTTTGATTTTACGGGATTTTTCCCAATTTTTTGGATTTTTTTAGGATTTATTAGGAGATAGTTATTATTATTGACTCGAGTCGGAGTCGAGTCAAGTTTAATTTACAAAAATGCCATCGCACACCCCTTCATCTTCCCCGACACTTTCCCCTCCCAAACCCTATCACTGCCACTGTGGTCGCCGCCGCCGCCGCTGTCGATGCCGCACTGCCGCCGATCAACACCGCCCCGCCCCGACTAACCCCGGCCACCGTCTCGCCGCCACGACACCGGAATCGTCCCACGAAACCGCCTCGGCCGTCGCCACTCCGAGCCGGATTCCGCCGTCGTTCGGTCGCCGTCGCCTGTGACCACCAGTCTCACCCTCTTGCCATCGCCGACGTTTCCCCCACCATCCTGAGCGCCGTCGAGGCCGGCCGTAGCCCAGATCGGAGCATGACGCCGCCGTCGCCCGTTTTCGACGCCGTCGCCGACAGCCATCGCCGCCTCGACTACCCTGTTTGACACCACCATTGGACCAAGCTTGTCGAGCTGGTGCCGATAGACCCCCTGATTGCCCGGTCTCGAATCATCGTCGGAAAATCGCCGGAATCCGCCGGAAAGCCGCCGACACTCGCCGGAAAACCGCCGGAACTACCGAAAAATTGGATTCATGGGAAATTCGCCGGATCATCTGCCGAACGCACCCAGTCCAATCTGATCGGACTTCGGACACCGCTAGGTGCCGAATTCGAGTTACGAGCCACGAAACGGAAACCGTAGCCGTCGCCGATTTTTGACGATGCGAGGTATAATTTATTTTAACTTAATTATTTGAAAGTATTGATTATTAGAATTGTATGCTAGGATTGGTGAATTGTGTGTTATAATAATATATAATGTAGATTATAAGGAAATGTGAGA
The DNA here is from genome assembly GCA_033002965.1 of Piper betle. NCBI lineage: Eukaryota > Viridiplantae > Streptophyta > Magnoliopsida > Piperales > Piperaceae > Piper > Piper betle. The sequence goes on along the minus strand of JAURVB010000089.1, from coordinate 22,373 downwards.
TTGTTGATCGAATGGAGGCTAAGAAACTAATTAGGGTAACTAGGTAATGATCATGATCTAATGCAAACTAGCCTAAGTAGACTTGCTAGAATTGATATAGGTTGATGTGTGTTGATTGATGCGTGATTGTGTTGATTGTGTGTGCATGCTATAGGATGTGTGATTCATCATGCGGGCATTAGTTTTTAGCTTGATTGTGTAGGTACGGTGTAGGAGCTCGCCGCCTAGGCGCGTGGACCCGTTTAGAGCTTCTACCAGGTCCGTTTAGGACTCGTTCTCTGTTTTACGCTATTCTATTGTGTATTTGATATATCATGTGTAGGTCGAGTTAAGTGGTATTTTATCGGATCCCACTTAACTCGGGCCATTTAGCCAATGGTTTTTTTTCGGATTAATAACCCTCGAGGTTGAGATCCCTCGAGTTTGTTTTCGAACTTCAGATCTAGCTCAAGTTGCCTTCGGGCCTATTGTATAAATCCCAACCCAGGCCTATATATGTATAGTTTTCGCGTTTTCGGTGAGAGATGGGATGAGGGTTGCTTGTGGCCACGTCTTCAGATAGGGCGTGTGCTCGGAAGAGCGGGCTCTGGAGCTGGGGAGAACCCACTTTGTTCCCGAAGGATCCGGACAACTACACCTTTGAGTTCCTCAAACCCGGAGAAGTGTGGAGGTTTACGGGTACTACAATGCAACGCATGTCTAGACTTGTGGTTCAAAGGGTACTGAAGGCGACTGCCTGAGAGTGCTCGGCCTTTCTGCTCAAGGCCAGGAGTAATATGGAAGGTGCAGAGGGCGGTAAGGAATGAGATTTGATGCGAGAAGCGATAGAGAAATGGCCAAGGTATGAGAATTAGAAAGAAAGGGGGACGATGTCAACCCGAGGGCAACGGCTCCCGTATGTGCCCTGATGAGAGTTCTTGAGGAAGTATATGGTTTTGATTCAACAGGAGAGTTTGCTCTCCTGTGCCAGATTGATATTAGTTATTTTCCAGGCCGGTAACACTCGTTACTGACGGTTTTTCTATATATATGTAGGTGAGGAATGCGAGGGATGAAAGCTGTCGGGACTGCGGAGGAGCAGCACGGAACTGTGCACACATGTACCTACCGCGTGTAATCCATAATGATGGTGTGTTTTCGCTACGTGAATGATAATTTTGATGTGTTTGTTCGGATGAATTACTTGTTATGAAACGAACAGGTAGATGTGAATGAGTAGGGAGCCTTAGAGTTCAGACTCGGCTCAGGTAAAAACGAATGAGATAATGATTGAATGCCGCGGTAGATTGTTATGTTTTGTCGTATTTTGATAAAATATTTATATACCCTTGTTGTGGACAGGTTGGCCCTTATTGCACTTTTAGGGGAAACTCTGTCCGTTTTTTCGTAATAGTATATATTTTCTTTTGGTTTCTCATTTATTGTTTTGTTTTGTCTTTGCTTGCACGTCATGTCATGCATGTAGGACTCCGTTAGAACCCAATTATTCCCATTCATGCATTTCATGTTTGCATCTCCATCTTAAAACGCCGAGAGCAGATCCGGGTCGCCTTAACCGAACTCGGTAGATTAACGAATGGTTCGGTCGACATTTCCAGGTCGGTTCACGGATGAGCCAAAACGGGGTGTTACAAGGGAAAACTAGCGGCATTTTTTATTTGGTTTTTTTATTTTTATTTGAGACATTTGAGCATAATAACATGATGAAATAAATAAGCCCATTATAGTGTGTTAATGAAAAACAAATCTATTGTTTGGTCTAATATATTAGTTCAGTTTAGTTATCTCATATTAGCTAGTTATCTCGCCTAGTTCGACGACATGCATCGTCTCCACTCCACCGCCGCCCTCCTCTTCAATCTCCGGTTCTCCCCCACCCACCCCCTTTTCAATTTTGTATGATTCCTGCTTTTGTATGATATATTTGTTAAAATCCTAATTTGATGAATGCCTAAATCTTTTTGGCGTGAAGCTCATCCCTGAGGTTGTCGAGGAAATACTATAAACCCATCCTTCAAGAACTTGATCGGCTATTTCGAAATCGCTGCAAGTAAAGGTTAGTTTTATGGTCTATGCTATGATGTAAATGGTTGTGGGGATGCCACACAATTGGGATTTGTTATTCAAATTTTTGTAAAAAGGTTTACCCTAAAAACATTATGTAATCTTGTCTTTAGTTTTATTGTTTACCTTCGCAACTCTGTAGTTAAAGATTTTTTCTGTATTTGACATCATGATGTGAACTTCAGCTGAAAGGTACTAACATTTAGATTACGGGATTGTGATCCATTATTTTTTTCTGAATAGGCCTCCGTCCTGCCTGGTTCCTAGTGCTGATCTTGGGAGGCTGGCCTTAGACATTTCATGCTTGGGTATATCTTCAATTTTTTCTTTATTGGTTTACTTGTCATTGTCCTTCTGGTCATCATAAGATAATATTTTTTCCTTCAACAGGTTTCATCAGTCAAGGGAATGAGTTCTCATATTACATGATGATCCGTTCAAGTTTTATCCTAAACAAATACGGATATAGACATTTTATAAAGATTCAATTCATGTTTTTTTATCATTTCAACTGAGAATTGCCTTAACCGAAATTTGTTTGATGTTAAGCACCCAATCTGCAATGGAGTGGAGTATCTATCCTTGGATTCATAACAACTTCATTAGTCTTTCCGACAATGACCAGCTTTGACCAGTAAAATTTCCAGACAATCATCCTCCAAGGTTTGATTTCTTTGTGGAAACAATTAAAAATGTTTGTATTGCTCTACAAATGATTAGTTTGTTGCCATCAGTCCTTGAAAGGTCAATGATATAAAAGATGGAACCTAATTTGTAGTCTTATATGCCTCAATTTCAAATGAAACATATTTCAATCATGGTTACTGTTACAGCCTTGATTCGTGGACGTCCCGGGAACCAGGGTTTGGGTGTTGTTCCTGGATTCCCTACGTCCATGAAGGGGATAGCAGTGGTTATCCGAGTGGTGGAAACAACACACCGAGGCTAACCCGTGATTATGTTGCAGTCCAAACCGAGTTGCACGACGCTGCTGGAGGACCGAGCATGCCGGTGGAGCAAGGCGTCGGGAACAGCAGCAAGTGCCGGCATTTGGGTCGGTACATGGTGTGCCGAGCAATGCCGGGTCCGGGTTTGAAGAAACCTCAAAAGCAGCAAGGTCGGATCGAGGTGCGCTAGCGAGTGCTGTGATCGAGCACTGGCGCGAGGCGCTGCGTGGTGATCGGTATTTGGACCGATCACGCTACCGAGAGCAGCAGCAGGAGCGCGTGAGCGAGCGCGCCGAGCGTCGCGCAGGTGTGCGCACAGGCGAACGCGCGCGGGCGAGCGCGTGCGGGCGCGCGAGCGGGTGCACGGACGCGGGCGCGCGAGCGCTGCATGGTGCATGGGCGCGGGCATGAGCGGCATGCGGGTACCGCTGTTTGGTGTGGTACTGGGTCCTGATCGGTAGCGATGTGCAGATTTGGGCGACGCAGCGGTGGGCCATTGCCGGCATGTGGGTCGGTAGTTGCTGCGAGGTTGAACCAAGGCCTAGGGTCGAGCCGTGGTGATCGAGACGGGATCCTAGCAGTGCAGCCGACGGTTAGGAGGAAGCTTCCTGGACGTTGCTGGAGTATCTTGGTGAAGATATGCAGTTATCCAGATTGGGCGTTTAGGAAGTTAGTTGCAACTAACTGCTGAAGATAAACTTGAAGGCCGTTGGATGAACCTGGACGGGAGATGGGCTAGGTTGCTGAACACGGTGGATCTTGCAGATCTCTGGAGTTGAAGATGCTGGCAGATTCGGAGTTATCTTGGAGCAGCAGTTCGTGGGAGTATATAAGGGTTAGGCCAGACGTGGAGAAGGGACTTCTCTTCGACGGACGGAAGAGAGGGCCGATTGGGAACTTGTTCTCGTGGTGAGACCTGCTGATCGGTGTGTGCAACGTGAGCAACCTGGAGAGGGAAGAAGCGAGGGAGTTGCTGCAGCCGGCGCTGGGAGTAGTGCTGGAATTCCAGACGCTTGCTTGAATCCAAGGTGCACGTTGTGAGGTTGCTGGTGTTGGCAACTGGGAGGGTTACTCGGGCCAGGTAATCCTTGTGTGACTTCCTTTGTATTTTGGGTACATTGGGGGCGAGGCTGTGGGGGCTGTCCACAAGCCGAGCGAGTGCTTGAGAGAGGAGTCGAGTACTTGTAATTCCTTGTATTGACAAATTAATATAAGGTTGGGGTTTCCCGTATATCTGTGTTGTGTTCGTTGTCTGACGTTTTAGGCAGGGAACCTTAGTACCGGGTCGTGGTCGAGGTTTACAAGGCGACAGTGGTTGCTGAGACGAACAGGGACAGAGGCACGATCTCTACCAGGCATGTTGCTGGTGGGGCGATCGGGCAGTGCTGCGGTGGTGGTGCTGTTTGACTCCTGGAACAGCCTATCGGCAAGGCGTGCCGATAGCCAGGAGTGCTGTCGAAGTGCTGGTGCGTGGCCAGACACGGGTGATCGATCAAGGGCACTGTTCGAGGGCAACACCGAGCGGGTGGATCTGCTGGACGTGCAGGGGTCAACCTCGGTGGTGCGTATTGCGGCCGAACACGAGTGTAGTGTTTGTGGCCTTGGCTCCCGCTATTGCGTGTTGAGTATCAGGCTGAGTGTTCCCAGGGAGGGGAATACGCTGCACAGGCAGGAACTCGGAGGCGAAAAATTAGGCCTTGCGAACGGGCCTGTGACAGTTACTATCACACTCTGTCAATAACTATTCTTTGTATTTGAGTTTTAGATTTTTTCTTGTGCATCAAAATTTGTGTAAATACTAATTTCTCTTTTTGATTTTTCATATGAATGAATGTCCTGTAATTGTCGGCTATAATGTAACTTATTTACTTAAAATAGATTGGATATGAATCTCGTAGTTTTTTAATGGCCTAATTCCTGGATGTGGGATGATTGCCTCAGCAGGACCTGCCCTATTTTTTTGCCAATACAATTCAATTCTATGAATCGTGTCAGTGTTTGCTGTTTGTTCTCTATCTACTTCTTAAAAGCTGGTATTTTAGTCTTAGGTTGTAAACTGATGACTATTTTTTTAATTGATTCATGCTAAGTTGAAAAAGATAAAGCCCAGTTTCATGTTTGGTAGATCAGGAAGTGGCATTGATTCAAAGTGACAATGATTATTGTAAGAAAGCAACTTTATCAAAGATGATGGTTGGACTCCATTGGGCAAACATTTCATGTTTGAACTTTGAGCATCTCCATGGCGACAGAGTTGGTCTTAAAAGTGGATTCTACCTTCTATTTGGTATGAGGTCATATGAATTTCCTACTTCCCATGCATTTCTTTGGCCTCAATCTTTTGCGGCCTATTGTTGCAAAGATGGATGATTTTTCTCATAATTCTGTTGGCGGAATTTCCTAATGCATCTGTTGGTGTTCTTAACTTGTTAGGAATAAATCAGGTTAATTCTGTTGGTGTTCTTAACTTTCTCATAATTATGTAAAATGACTCACTCTATCTCAGTGCAATAATTAAACCACAAACTTCACTTATTCATTGTCAATGCCATGGCAAAATTATACTTAATGTCACAAGATCTAGTTGACCCTCCAATACCCAAATGCCCAAAACCAGTCACTTCCCCTTCATTGGATCTTGACCGCCTGAAGCCAAGGCGAAACTTTCCGTCTGGGATGGCTAAAGCTTCATAATCACCAACACCCACAAAGGCATCACGTATTTTAGGATTTGTATACATAGCATGTGAAATACTTTTATCTTGGCCATTGGCATGAACAGCTTCCGAATAACTATTGGCAGTGTTGCCAAAATCTTCTTATGAAGTAATTTGGCTTCCAATCATAACGTCATGTTTTGTCTCTGCATTATCTATTCCTTTATGCTTATCACCTGTTTGCTTTTTTTCCGCGAAGGAAACTTGGGTATGTGAGGAAGGTTACCAAGTGGAATCTCAAAGTTAGTTGTATGAGGTGTTGGCACCTCACCCTTGATAGGAGAGCCGCATAGTATCGCGCCAATGCACGGGCAGAACAGTGTCCATTGGCTGCAGGGATAATTGCACGACGTATTGCAAGGATATTAAAGAGAACAAGTAGACCTTTAACGACATCAGATATATTGTTCAGTTGGAAGTTGGAGGGCAGGTCCTGCTGATTTGTAGTCATAAACCCAGATAGCTTCTTGAGATCTTCCATATCGATTGAGAGTGTTGCTAATCGAGTTTCAGCACCTAAAAAAATTGGAAGGAGCTAGCTATTTTATAGCATAAAGATCTCCACACTTCGACCACTTGAATCACCAGATTGATCCCCCTTAATCTCTTTCAAATCCACTTCTGCTCAGCATCAAACAGTAATTCCACCATTGCAAGTTCATAATATTAGTGATATATATGAAGTCTAAAAATTATCTAGACTAAATTATTAAGCGTGATGACATGATTAAACAACATCAAACATGAGCATGAAATAATGAATGCCGAGAGAGAGTGACTACAAGATGCATTAATCTCACTACTTATATACATAGAGAAGAACCTTGAACACGTGATTTTCCAACTGCAGTCCATAAACAAAAACCAGCAAATGGATAATAAAACTATACCCCCACCATCTTGTTAGATATTTGATAAAATCAGCAGAGAAGCTCATAACAGGAGAAACACACAATGATAATAACCACTTTGAACATGTGTTTTCTAATTGGAACTTACCAACAACAACTAGAAACCTGAATGTCAAAACTATACCACCACCATCTGGCTAACAGATTTGATAAAATCACAGAACAAGTTCATCACAGGAGAAACACACAATCATTAGGGGAAAAATCAACCATCAATGCAAAAAGCATCAATCATTTAACAAGTCTACCTACAAAAAACAGAAACTGATGTATATCAAAAACAATACCACCACCCTCTCGCTAGCTAGAGATTGAATAAAATTACCAAACAAGCTCAAACCAGGAGAAACACACAATCAATAGGAATAAAAATTAATGCATCAAAGAAAAGGAAAGAAGAAATTGGTGCTATTACCTACCCAAGGCGCACCCACCGACCTGTTGCTCTGGCACACCGCATCGTACAGCCCAAGCGCCACCGAAAAGCTCCCCTTTGTACTGCTCGTTGCCCAACCTCCGCACCTCCTTCGGATCACCGCTCGCTATCACCCTCCTCGCCATCACCGCCACCCCCTCTGCTAGTGACGCCATGCCCAGGGTTGTAGCTGCCGGCGCCGGCTTCCCGATCTGCCCGGACGGACAAATGTTGCTGCTAAGAAAGACATGTGACGTCGTTGACGAGGTGGAGCGGGAGCGGGCATGGCCGGGGTGGCGGTGGCGGTTGGAGTCAGAGGAACTCGAGCTGGAGGTGGTGGGCGAGATGGGCACCACCGGGGAGGTGAGATCCAGCTCCTCGAAGTCCGGCTTGTCGCCCACCGGTAGACCATCCACCGACAGTCTCCGACCGTGCTTGAGGCCGGCGCTGGCGAATTGTGCGATCTTTCCGATGTGGGTTGTTGCGTTGTGGCTTCACCAGCAACAAGGTCTTGACGGTAGCAGAGGTTGAAATGTGCCATCTTCTTCTTCTCAAGCCGTAGTAATTTCCTTTAAAGCCGTTGGATAGAATACAAGGCTGTAAAAAACTGCTGCACAGCTTCCCAGCCTCTATATATATATATATATATATATATATATATATATATATATATATATGTAGAAGAAACGACTAATTCTTTTCTTAATTTTTTCATTCGTAAATTTTTGTAATAGATAAAGGTAAAAAACCTGTTATACATTCTTACAAAAATATTTGGAATCGACATGCACAACATATTAATTTACTTCCTAAAAGAATTAAGGTATGTTCGACCCAAATTACGAGGCTAGCCCTTCCTAAAAAAAAATATGCCAATCGTTCATCACAAGAGAAACACACAACCATTAGGGGAAAAATCAACCATCAATGCAAAAACATCAATCATTTAACAAGTCTACCTACAAAAAACAGAAACTGATGTATATCAAATACAATACCACCACCCTCTCATACCAAACAAACTCATACTAGGAGAAACACACAATCAATAGGAATAAAAATTAATGCATCAATGAAAAGGAAAGAAGAAATTGGTGCTATTACCTACCCAAGGTGCCGCCACCCTGTTGCTAGGGCACACCGCATCGAACAGCCCAAGCGCCTCCGCAAAACTCCCCCTTTTGTACTACTCGTTGCCCAACCTCTGCACCTCCTTCGGATCACCGCTCGCTATCGCCCTCCTCGCCATCACCAACACCCCCGCTACCGGCAACGCCACGCCCAGGGTTGGAGTCCGAGGAGCTCGAGCTGGAGGTGGTGGGGGAGATGGACACCACCGGGGAGTTGAGATCCAGTTCCTTGAAGTCCGGCTTGTCGCCCACCAGCAGACCAGCCATTTACAGTCTCCGACTTTGCCTTAGGCCGGCACTGGCGAAATGTGCCATCTTTTCTATATGGGTCGTTGCATAGTGGCTTCGCCGGCAACAATGTCCAGCGGTAGCAGAGGTTGAAATGTGCCATTTTCTTCTTCTCAAGCCTTAGTAATTTCGATATAAATTTTCAGCCGTTGGATAGAAACCAATAGCTACAAAAACTGCAACACAGCCAAGATGCACAGCTTCCCCAACCTGTGTATATATATTGAAGAAACCACTAATTCTCTTCTTGATTTTTTCATCTGTAAATTTTTATAATAGATAAATGTAAAAAAATTGTTACACATTCTTACAAAAATATTCAGAATCGATATGCACAACATATAAATTTACTTCCTAAAAGAACTAAGGTATGTTCGACCCAAGTTATGAGGCTAGCCCTTCCTAAAGAAAATATGTCAATTGTTCGTACAAAACGCTCAGCCCATATATTTCTAAATTAAACCCACTACACATTCTATCTTGAGAAACCAGTTAAATTACTCCAGCTTGAGGATCCAACTGCTTTTGCTTATACTATTCTTCCACCATTTACTCATTTTCCAATCACTTCGAGGTAAACACGATATTATTATTAGTTGATTTACCAAAACACTGGTTCTTGTATTTTTACACATATGGTATGCAAAAACAGTGGAAGTCATCAAATCTGGTACCCTTATATGCTTGAAACATGCATTGCATATAGTAAAGTAATAATTTACATAGTTCAAAATTTTATTTAATATTGAAATCCCAATGCAGTAAGAAGATTATCTGTCATAAGTCCACTTGGGATTCCTTATGAATATAATTACTAGGACTATATGGAAGCTTGGTATAAAGTATTTTTCTATCAAAATAATTTTGGTAAACACTCAAGGTTCATCCGTCTTAATTTGCCCAAATTAACAAAACTTCCTTCTTGGTTTTCCCAGTGGATCCAAGACTTTAGACCAAAACTGAATTTCCTTCCTCTTTGGATTGATAAAAAATATGAAGTATATGCAGATAAAATTGATAAAACTCTGGGCCATCCATTTGATCAATTTCGTATATACTTTAAGATACCCTGGCTCCTATCCTAGAGTTTTGGTTTCTTATTTCAAGATAACAGTCCCTCATTAGTGCATAAACTCTATATTAGATAGTGAGATAGATTTAACTCGCCCATTTCACTTGAAGTTTTGCCTCATAATAAATCTCCAAGTAACACAATTTTAATTGAGTTAGTCTCTATATCTACCAGAAATACACAATCTGTCTTGAAGTCAGAATCTATGCTCAGCAGCATTCCCATCAGTGCTATCCCCTAGTCTATATTTGCAATTTATATAGGTAAAAGCAAGAGAGCCTACTCTCTTCGATGATGAGGCTCTTATCAAGGCACAAGCTATGCAATTTCCCAGTTCCTATCAATATATAAAAGAGAATATTCCAGCCTCTCCTATCGAGATGAACCAAAAGGATATTGAAGAAGTACTAACAACCATTGCTTCTTCTCCTTCATCTACGCTACTTGGTGGTTATGATCAACCAATTGAAACATCACGAGGATCCTCAGACGTTTCATGTTTTTGCTGTGGAAGAAGGGGCCATGCTACGTTTGAATGCCCTATCATCAAGCCACTAATAACATCATCAGCCACATTTGCTTCAATAGCCATGTCTGCCACATCATTGGCCACGTTATCAGCCACATCGGCAACCAAGTCACTTACCACTTCATTAGTCATGCCACGTCATTGGTGGACTTGTCAGTAGGTTAACAGGTTACCTATTACCTATTCAATCGAGTAACCTTATGGAGTCTATAAATGGAGACCTCGGGACTTCTTGGAAGGGGAGTGGGTCTAAGTGGAGTTTCTTTCCTTCTTTCTCCTCCTTCCTTCGGCCTTCCTTCTTCATTCCACCTTAAACCTTCCATCTACCTTCTCCAACGTTCCATCTTCCTCAACCATCCATCCTACTTCTACCTTCATCCTGAAGTCTTCTCTTTCCCTTCGAAGCCTCCTTCTTCCATCCATTTCCAAGCATCCTTTTCCTTTCTTTCTTCTACCATCTAAACCCTCTCCTTCTAAATTAATCTTTGTAAGTACTCCAGATCTAATTCCTCTCCACTCTCCTAATTTTCACTGTACAAATTAAGAGTGTGCTTTGTAAAGTTTATGATTGAGATTGAGTGCGAGATTGTATGAGTGTGTAACATATGTAAAATACATGTAAGTTTGATGAAATAAATAAAATTTTCTTTGAAGGATCTAAACTTCGGTCTTCTTTTCTGAACAATGAACTCCTAACCCTTTGGTTATACTTTACTTGAGGAGGACTTGATATGCCTTAAATATTGTCTTTTAATTCAATATTCACATACTGTCTTTATAATCTTATGATCCCGATTGGTTCGAAAGGACCGTGGTGGTCTTCCGTTGATACTTTACTCTTTCTTATATGCTATCTATTTATTACTGTTTCTTATATTTAACCTTGTTTATAATATTCTATTTATATATTTGTTTACTTTACATATTCCATTTTCATATAGATCTATTGATATTAAATTGTGTGTTTATTATTATTAGATATCTATTTGGTAAATGATGGAGGCAATGGCCGCATAAGTCGTTTAGAGCTGCAGAAGGTGTGGACGCAGTTGGATTGGATTTCTCATAGGAAATTCCTACTTAGGAAAACTTTAGTTTAAGATGGCTTTTTTATCATAAATAGTTAAGAAAGCTCAAAACCCATATGATTCTAAGCTTATGGAACAATTAGTGTTTAGTAACCTAGACCCATATCCCTAAAATTAATTCAACTAAAATTTATAATAAAAGTTTTAGAATTTAAACAATCTTATAGTATAAAAACTTATAAAAAGTATTAGTGTCAGTAATATTACAGAATCTATGTCTTTATTAAGTAGTAAAATAATAGAGGAATTAAAACAAGAGTTTAACTATATCCATCTGGGATTATTTCAAATTGCAATTAAACTTTTAACTAGAGAAGGATTAAATACCTCTATATTAATGTGCTTAAGAGAAAATAATAGAATCCAGTTTATTTACTGGTCCAGTTTAATGTAGATGTTTTTCAAATTTTTCCATTAGTCTTCATGATCCACATATCAAAGAAGCCCTCTCCTTGAACCTTCAGACTCAAGGGTATGATATACTGAATGGAGCAATGCGCATTTGTGTGGTCTACTGGGTATGCTTCAAAGTCATGACTACTATATGTCCAAACTCCAAGATCATGTCCACTAAAGGAAAAACTAAATTATTCCAAGTAGATTTTAATAAAGCTAATATTTCTGTCCCTATTACTATTACTTTGTCTGAGATAGAATTACCACAATCCTATAAGTTAGAAAGGATTGTCCCTCCCCAAGTAAGAAGTAGAAATGTAGAAAAAAATAATAGAAACTAAAGATGGAGACGTTGAAACCTTCTTTGGAAGACCAAGTGTCTATAAATCCCAATCCCCAAAACCATCTTCTTGATCCAGTGTAAAAGGAATTTTCTTATCTGACCATCAGATCCCGCATGGCATTTACATAGATGAGCCTTCATTTTCTGAGATGGAGTTAAAAATTAATACCTACCTAATTTATTCCTAATAAAGAAAAATGTTCTAAGAAATTTTTGTTAGAAAAACATAATAAATTTAGAAACTGGTATTTTAAAACATTTTTTGTAGAACAACTAAAAGTATATAAAGAATTATATTATAACCATTTGAGTTCAATTGGATTTGAGATATCATATGTAACCTGGTTCCAAGATGAATTTTATTCGAAGATCCAAGTTTCTAAAGAAACAAGGAGTTGGGATAGCTGTGATGGAAAGACGGTTACAAATAAACACCCTCCTGTTGGCAATATTCTATGCGGTAATATTGAAGCTACTTCCTTTGTTAAAATTGATCCAAAGAAAGTAATAAGTGAAGATGTGCCATTATTATTAAACAAAATAATCATACTCATTTACATTTGCAAACTATAACTTCTCACTTATCTCAACTTCAAGAAAAATGGTTACCCGAAGATAAATGAAAAGAGAAGACAGTTGTAAATGGTGAAAAGATTAAACCTGTATTGATAAAACCACCTATATTATCTAATAAATGTTTTAATACTAATATACCATTAAATGATGAATTATTAAAAAATTAACTAAAAAATTAGGATCTTGAAAAATAACTGAATCCATAAAAGTCATAAATGAAGATTCAGACTCAATTGAGGAATTAATTAATCAATTTAGTTCAGATAAAATTGAAATAGCAAAACCATTGGTCCAACAACAACCTCTCCGCAAGGTGATGATTAAATACTAGAGACACCAGCTTGGGCGGAGGAGTAGTGACCTATTTTTATTGTTTGTTACGTTATTATGAAAATGAAATTCTTGTGAGAAAATTACTTAATATAAAAGATGATATGATGAAGATTTTGGAAAATAGAAATGGAAAGTGATATTATAATCCGAAATATATATTAGTGTGCAAATTAACGATAAAGATAGAAATGAAAATTTGCAAATGGGTCGAGACCCAAAACGTAGAGAATATTTTGATATGGCCGAATTAAATATTTATGTGTAAAATATGTGCAATTGATGTATATGGATTTATATATTTATATACATTGCTTTGTCGGGGTGGGGGCTTAATTGTACTTTTAGGGAAAATTTTGTTTGTTTTAATTCTGAAATTTTTATTGATTTTATCGTAATTATTTTGATATGTAAACTGATTATTATGTCATCCATGTGGTAGTATGTTAATAGTTCCGTGCATTCATCCATGTATAGCGATTAATATTTTCTATCTTGAGATTCCCATAATAAATTCATTCGGGTTAAATTTAGGTTTGTTGACTTAATCGGGACCAATAACATTCTGGTTCGATTCGTAAGCCAACTAGATTCATGGTCTCACACGATGTCCATTTTATAGTTTAGTTTTAAAAAGGGTTATCGTATCACCCAATTGTACATAGTATAAACGCATATCACCTTCTAATCCGATACGGTTTAAACTTTTATACCATTTTAATCCATACTTAGTTTTTTAAAATGAACTTTTTACAAAATCCAATTTTTTGTTTAAAGTCTCAATATTTTAACCGGTATTTAATATACTTTATGACAAAATACATTGTAAATACTTATTAAAATATTTATAACCCAATTCGACCGAGTTGAACTACATATACCTCAAACCAACAATAAATCTAATATACTTACTGGTACACAGTATTTAAAACAATAGTCCACACAAAACTTTGAGAAAGGATTTGTTAATTTGATGGAATTGAACCTCACAAATTAAAAAGGACTAGTCCTAAGAATTGGTAATTACTTGTGAGAGCAGTTTTCGGCTTTTGGAATAAGTGACAAGAATGCAAACTAACTTAGCTTTCTCACTCTAGAGCCATCTCCATACTCCATACAAGCAATAGACGTGTCATTCAAACCATTAATCAACTAGACACTGAGTTCTCTAGGCAAACGAGTTTACGTCACCCAACAAAGAGCTGGTAGAAAGAGTGTCAACAGCTAAAGGCCAATACCTTAAACTAAAGGGGTTTCATAGTGTGGGGGAGGGGGACAAGGTTTCAGGCTACCACATAACATGATGCATAATAGATTTAAAAGGTTTCAGGCTTACAATGCGTGAATGAATGTATCACCCACCCCCCACGGAATATCATTGTCTACACAACAAAAGACTAATTTTAAAGAATTAAAATGAGTCTAATGCGAGAATGAATCCATCACCCCCAAAGGAATATAATTATCTACACAAACAAAAGACTATTGTTAAAGAATTAAAATGAGTATAAGAACATGATGGAAAAAAGAGTAGTAGCTTGCTGTACCTAATAATTTGAATTCACATCAAGAGAAGGAAGACAAGAGGTAGAAAGTGGAAATGAATATACAGAACTATGCAGATGGCACGGCCGACGAAGTAACAACAGCAGCCAAGTAGTGAAGTCCATCCTGGATCTTCTCTAAAGCACTGGTTTGGCTACTCCGGAGTTGCTTAGAGATAACATCAGATTTTTCCTGGATTGCATCTCCCTGTGGAAGGCTATCGTGCGAATCATTTGAAACCCCTTTAATGGCTGCTTGTAGGCTTCTGTCACATCCATGACGCAACCAACCTGAAAACATAACTCGAATAACTACAAGGGTCAGAAATACAAAATAAATCCGACCAACATTCACTTGAACGACTCGTGAATGCATGCACAGCAGCTTACATGAAACTAATTAACATTCACTCCACTCTATTTATTAATAAAATAAATATAGATATCTCACATATAAAGTTTTCATATTCTTTTCTTCATTGTTCCATTTACAACATCATTATATTTCCCATTCCATTCCTCCACTCAAATCCATCACAAATCATATTAATTGGACTTAAAAGTTTTAAGTCTCCTTTCATTCCCACCAGCCCATTTTTCACTCGTAGGGTCACTGCAAAAACACACGTGTTATGTCTTCTCTTCATCTTCATTCCACATTGCCAATTCATACTTCATGCTCAATTGCTCATATTTTGACAACAATTTTTGACGAAGTTAGGCACAGATCTACACGACAATTATGAACACATCCATCTTTCATTACAAATCTAAATATAAATAAACCATTCTATAACTTTAAAACTGGATCTTGAGCTTGACAAATTAAACTAACAAGTTTTCTGATGAAAAAATGATTTTTTATTTTTATGAAAATTTGATTCAAGATGACAAACAGAAAACTTTAAGGACCCCACATTCTGCATTCTATTTTATCATCAACCACATCTACATTTCAGTAATTTCCCATTTATACTGGTAGCATAAGCAACCAAATTCACAATACCTACACATCATATAAGCATTTGTCTGGTAGGATTTCACAAATATAGCATGTTCATTTAATTCATTTAAACTTAAAAACACATTCACCAGTAGCGTTAGTTGTTGGAGGCACCATTAACAAAGTGCAAACTGGGAAAACCAAAAAGACCCAAGACACCAATAAGAAGTGAACTATGATTATGATCTTCAATTGTTGTAATCTATTTTAATTGAATTCAATTCAGTTTCACCAATCCACGTGATAAGACTGTCAATAGTTGAATAATAATGCACAGTGATAACACTGCTAAGTATGAGATTATTCCCAAAGAAAATTCATATATGAGTGAGAAACTGTACATTTCACCTGTTACAAAGCCATTTGAAACTAGTTCAACATCCGCAGTCATGGAGAGCATCTTGGCTCTGACAATCTTAGCTTTGGACACAGGATCCTCAGGCCATTCAATGTGTTGATCGTCTTTATGATCCTCAGTGGAGGATTCATTTGCATTGGATATTACAGACTTCCCCAGTATTAGCAATTGTGAAACAGCAAGGCAACATAACTCAGAGAGTCTCTAAACAAACAAAACAGAAAAAGTTAGAAAGAAAAAATATATACTAAACGAAAAATTCTCAGTTCCAAATTCCAGTGCACACATGAATACCCTCTGAGTGGATGATTTCAAGCCAGTCAGCAGTTCTCTGAACTATATCATTAGCAGCTTGGTCTACTAGAGCAGCTGTAAACCTGCAGCAAACAATTTTTTCTTCATGATTTTTATGCAGAAAACATGTGAAAAAATTACCAATAAGTATTTAGCTAATGCTTTCAGAAAAAGAAACATCATATACCCTGAGCCCATATCAGCAGCCTTCTTGATTCTTGAATCCCGCAACATAGCTAATTCATCTCCCTTTCCATCAGGAGCAGTTTCAATTTCCTTTCCTTTGTCAGAATCAACTTCACTACCATCAACTTCAGAACTCGAGGTGAAAAGTCGCTGAACCTGCTTGAGTTTGCCTTCATAAAATGACTTCTGTTCTGATGATAACTTAGATTTCTTCCGACCAAACAATAATGAATGATGATTGGATAGAGCTTCAAGTTCCTGAAAGCATTAACATTCATTATGACATCATAATAACCAATAAAAAATGAAAATATACAAGTCGAGAATCACCTCCAGATGCTCAGGGCCACCATATATGTAAAAGCAACAATCAAAGTTGACATCCTCAAACTGTTCATCAGTTTGTGCATCTGCTCCTTGAGAATTCTTAACAACGTCCATTCCTGCTTCAGTGATCAATAAATCCATAGTTTCCTTACCAACATATTCAAGAACTTGCATTCCTTTGGGTGTAAAAGCTTTTCCAGTCTGCAAAGCAAAGGCTAACCATCAGGATATGACATGACATCCAGGCATAAAATCACAGGCTGAAGACTTTTGAAAAAGATAACTGTATCATATGTACCTCAAGCAGTGATGGAGCAAAAGACCCCCTTTTGCAGGCAAGCTACCTTGTTGAATTGAATCAGCAAGGTTTGCGGCAGAATTCTCAATCCTAGAAAACAAAAACATAATCAATACATTGCAAGATCCCAAATAGACTTCCTCACACACATAACAAAACAAACTCATTCCGACAGCCGGCGGTTGCCAATAATGATAAACATACTTGTGGACCAAATCTGAGCCTCCTTTCCATGCACTACCCAATGCTTGCCATGCTCCTGAAGCAAGACTTTCCACAGAACTATCAATAACTTTAATACCCTGCACACAATGCTGATCCAGTCTCATTTCCCCAGAAATTGCAAGCCAAACACACGTAATTCAGAAAACATAGCAACATGATTCTTATTATCACAACTTCCATCACAAATTCAGATATTTTATACTTCAATAAAGGAGGAGGATCCTAGTTTAGGATCCATGCCCCCAACACCTTTTGGGTATCAGGTGGAAGAAGAAAAAGAAGAAGAATTATGGAAACAAAAAATAGAATCTGACAAGAACTGGACTTGCCTGGCCCAAACGCATGAATCAGCAAACATAGCAACATGATTCTTTTTATTACAAACTCCTTCACAAATTCAAATATTTTCGGACTTCAATTACAGCAAATTTAGTAAAGTTAATGTGTTTTTTAGACCGTTCAATTATGGAAACAAAAGATAGAATCTAACACGAACTGGACTTGCCTGGCCAAAGCACATAAATCAACAACAATAGAAACACGATACTTGCTACAACTTCATCACAAATTCAGATACTTCAGACTTCAAATAGCAAATGCTGAAAATTCTCTGTCTTTATTAAACCGTCCAATTATGGAAACAAAAAATAGAATCTAACACAAATTGGACGGACTTGACTGGCCCAAACACATATAAATCAGCAAACATAGCAACACTGTTCTTTATTACAACTTCATCACAAATTCAGATATCTTAGACTTCAGTTACAAGACGCGAAATTTACAAGTGGGAAGAACGAAAAAGTCCAAATCCCACAAAAAGCACCGATCTTTATGCTTGGCCCTTCCAAATTAGGACGACTTGAAGCAGCAAGACGCGAAATTTACAAGTGGGAAGAACGAAAGCATTCGATTGGGATCGAAAGGGACTCACATTGCGAGAGATCTCCTCCGCGCCGATGGTGGCCGCCTTTTGGAGGTCGGTGAGCATGGAAACGCCCCAGCCCCTCTGGAAGCGGCGGGCTGCGCCTCCTTCTTCTCCGACTGCGCTTGGTCTTCCTCCATCGCCGCCCCCGAGATCGCCTTCTTTCGCTCCGGCCACCGACGCCGCCGATCCAAACTCCGACGACGAAGAAATATATTTGTATTTGACAGGAATACCCTTGAATAAGGTTGAAACAACATAAATGCCCCTCACCTTTTACTAACGTTTACTGACAAAGGTAATTATTACCTTTTAAAAATAATTATCTTTTAAAATTAAAATTAAGAAAGATAGTTAATAACTTTTAAAAATTAATTTACGTAGTTAACATGTTGCAGAGACTTATATTACAAATAAATTTTAATTTTATAAATAAATTATTATTAAATAATAAATTATACTATAATAATTTAATATATTAACTATAAATTATTATTGACTCTTATTAAAAAAGAACTAAATATATTATAATAATTTAATTTATTATTAATATTTTTTATTAAAGTTTAATTAGTTAAATCTCTTATATTTCATCACATGTCAATCTTAAATTATTTTTTTATCAATAAAAGAAAAAATAAATATTAATTAAGGATACTCTAAAAGGAAAAAATTAGAATAGATTATAAGGTTGATTAAATACTAAAAGTAATTTTGTGGAGGTCAAAAAATAAATTCTTATATGTAAGGTTGGGCTTGGCGGGAACGTGGATAGGACTCGGTTATGGTAGGAGGAGAGCCTTCCTCTCCTTGGTGACACTGCAACAAAGGTGGTGACCCCCAAGCGACGGATGGCGGTGGTGCAGTGAGGGCAGCAACTCTCCCTTCGGACTTTACCAGCTGCGTCGTAGGCTTCTCTGCAAGCTCCGACGTCCACAGCTCTGGTTATAAGGTAGTTACAAAAGCCACTTAATTATAAACCACAATTTCGAATTGATCTGGTCACTTACAACTTACAACTCTATTACGTGATTGCTTGCTTAGCAGCTGCTAACAACCCTTCCAATACCCATGCTTGCAAGGATGCTAATTGCTAATTAGTTATAGGCATGGGATTTAGGAACCAACTTGAGTCCATGCACGTTCTAGCTCCTAATTCAACTCACCACTTTTAGTGATGTAGTTTTGACATTTTTTAATGTTGTATAAGTTGAATTTAATTCAGATATGGCTCAAACCATATTTATTCTAAATCAGATCACATATATTTATTTTGGTATAATCAGTTCCGGCTCATGGGACTAAAAACCCAAAAGTTTATTTTTTCCAAAATTTAAAATAAAACAATTAAGCAATAGCTGGATTTCCTAATTCTGTTAATCAATTTAATTAAATTAAACAAGGCTATAGTTAATCACTCAATCTTGCATGGGAACATTTCCTTATCCTATATAATTTTATACAACTGCATCAACTTTTTAAGAATGTTTTGAACCCCTATGCATGCTCGTACGTCAACCGCCAAAGAATGTGCACAATTATTTATTTACATATAGCTAATGATCCACACTCAATTTCAATCATTTTTTGTATAGCATAGCTTTAAAATATTATAAGTATTATTAATTTAATTTATAGTAAAGGATTATTTGTTCCCAAAGGCTAGTCAAGGATGATTTATGTTTATAAAAGAATGTATTGAATTGTATAGAATTGTGTGTGTGTATGTATATATATATATATATATGTTTGTACATATTTATCCAAAAAAATATTTATCTTTATCCGGTTATATGGATAATATTTACCCAATAATGTGACAATACTCAAGCCACTTACGTAGATGACTTCCTGCATATTACAAGAGAATTAGTCATACGGTTTCAAAACTGCCGAAGAAAGAATTGCCAGAGGAAGAGGTAGACATTGTTCTATAGCCGTTGGAGGAAATCTCTCACTCAGGAGTTATCCCAATTCTATAAAAGCCGGGTGTTATTGCTGAAGCAAGGGGGGCTCATATGTTAAAGGAAAAGAATTTTTGTCAGACAGAAGAAAAGCCGAGGGAGGAGCCCCTCACCGGAGATGCTCCGGTGACCCTCGCTAACACCCAATCGATCACTACCCCTGTCACAGCCATGAATCCTTGCCCAAGATCTAAACTTTCCACATGCCAGTGCCACTGGTGAAGGAGTCGTGTTGCTTTGAAGTGTTGCCGACGTGCTGTCCATGAGGGAGCTGACGAAAGGTTCTGTTGCTCGCCAAAGTTTTGCCACTGGGTTCTTTGAAGCAGTACCCCTGGAATCGAGATCCTTGCCACCTTTGACAAGCCTCGCCTGAGCATAGCCGCGGAGCTTCCCCAGGGGTTTGAAGTTTTACCCTACTGCCGCTTTGCCTATCGCTGCACATCGTCGTGGAGCCCTACCTCGTTGAGAAGGAGGTCTGCTATTATCCACCAAGGAAAGGCGCTGCTACCACATCCTGCTACTGCCAAAGTCATCGTCGACGCCTGAAGGTCACAGCCTTGCCGCATCGGATCTACCTGAAAAGGAAGTTTTCTCTTTCGCAGGTAAAAACAGGGGACGTATTAGGAGGAATTCTTGCTGCTATCCATCACTTATTGCCGGCAGCCCATCACCATCTCCACTCGCCAAGGGAAGGAGGAATTTACAGTACCCAACTGAGAAAAATTACCCAGGTTGCCATGCCCCTGCCTCGCTGGAGTCGGAGAAGACGCTGCACAGAGCAAGGGGAATAGCAGAGAAAACAAAGCAACGAAGGTCTGATTTCGCTCATTTTTTCCGACCATTTCCGGTCGTTCCCGGCCCCGTCACAAGATTCAGAGTGAAGGCCGAGAAGTGATCTACAGACCCAAGCTGAGAGCCGCCGGAGTTCGTCGCCGTAGGTCACTAGCAAAAAATCGGGGAACGAGGAAGTTGTTGGCTGGAAAAGCAGAAAACAGAGCAGTGAAGGTCACATTTCGCTGGTTTTTTTCGACCAGTGACAGCCGTTCCCAGCGCCGCCGTGGAGTCAAATGTGAAGTCGGAGGAGTGGTCTAGAAACCCAAAGTGAACTTCGCCGGTGTTCGCCATTGCAGTCGCTGGAGAAAAGCCAGGAAGAGACCCATCCGACCAGAAGAAAAGGCAGAAAACAGAGCAGAAATAGTCGCAGTGAGATGATTTTGCGGCAGTTTTCAGACCACCTCCGGTAGTTACCGGCCCCAAAGTGGTGACCAAAGTGAAAAAGGAGGAGTATTTTACAAACCCAAAGTGAGCTTCGCCGGTGTTTGTCATTGCGGCCGCCGGAGAATGCCAGGAATAGACCCATCCGACTAAAGGAAAAAGATAGAAACAGAGCGGAAACAGTCGCGGAGAGCTGATTTCGCGGCGGTTTTTCGATCGGCGCCGGTCGTTGCCAGACCTTCCATTGCGATCAAGTGAAGGTGGAGAAGTGATCTACAAGCCCAAGCCGAGAGCCGCCGGATTTCGTCGCTGAGGTCGCCGGAAAAAAATTGAGAAGTGACCGATCGGAGCAGCGTAGCACAAAAGTGCACAAAAGTGTCTAGCTTTCCGGCATCCGACCGACCGACCGGAGCCGCCGCTAACTGTCGGACAACCGCCAAGACCTTCACCATTCTGAGATCTCCAGTTTTGGGTGAACTCTGCCACCATTCAGCTGCCGGAAAAGCCGCTCGCCGGAGCCCCAAAAGCGCCGCCGCGTCACGCCATAGCCGGGTCCGTCGTGCCCGTTTACTTCGGCTGCTCCACAAGATTTGGCGGATCCATGACCAGCCATTTACGCGCATACCTGTGATCGGATCTAGACCGTGGACTGCATTCGTGACCACCCGCGACCCGAATTGGAGCTGGTGTACAGTACACCAACCGTAGACTGGCGCACACAGAAAGAAAGGAAGCCGACGTACGCCATCCGGTCCGATCCAGCATTTGTTTGGTTTGAACCAACCCGGAACGACCTGGTTCAGCATATCAACACTCTAGAAAAAATTTGAAGGCTTTCCAGACTGATCAAGGCAAATTTATCTAAAGGCAGCAAAAATTCACTGTTTTGTGTAACTTGTAAAAATCAAAGGAGAAATAGTGGATTGTGAGTACTAATCTCACCGTGGACTGACTTAGGGATTCAAGTTGAACCCTAAGGAACCACGTAAAAATTTCCTACATGTCATTTCATGTATTTGTAATATTTTCTATTTCCATCGCACTATCTCTTTGCGCGACAAGGGCGCCTTTGTCCCACCGAACCTTAAACCCGGATCACACACAAGAACCGATTCGAGGGGGCGGACGATCCCGCGCCCGAATCAATATAATGGTCAAAACTCCCGATTGACTGCCAAAGAATTAAATTTTCTTTTTAAAAATAAAGAATATTTTTTAATATTGCCCA